>DWPQ01001248.1:0-12781 GCA_018251795.1 Perichares adela | reverse complement strand
ATATCAGAATTAAGAGAGCCAAATATTACTCCAGCCCACCGTTCAGATTTTACAATAAATTACCCATGACATATCCAGTCAAAGGAGCTTTCCCCTTTACACCACCGTCAGGATATATAATGGACGACGTCAGGCAACCTCTGAGCTTGAAGCCTAAGGATTTTAGTAGTCGGCCCATAAACGAGGGATTAGGAGACGACTATGTCAATAATATCATGAAATTTCTGTCAAAAGAAGAGTTGGACAAAATTGTGGAATTCGCTAATGAAAAAGACAGAGAATTGTCTGGAAAACCTAATTATATTCCTAATGACGGCGAGAATTACGAAAGTAAAATTATGTATAACGATTACGCTTCCGAATTAATTCGTGACAATAAATTTCCTAATCATAAACCTTTCTTAAGTGCTCAACAAGATTTTAAACCATACATCATTAATTACAATGATCCTGACATCAATGAATTAAAAGAAACTCGGCCATTCAGAGTTTCCGAGCTAGAATCGACAGCACCATTTGTTAATAAAAACCACATGAGGTTAAATACACTTCAATCCGACAGAGTTATGCAGAATCAACTATTTTCTAATATACATGAAAACAAAAATGATACTAACATTTTTATTGATAGCAGTGTCATGCAAGAGGAACTGTTGCCAAAACCTTCAAATTTAAGAGATGAAGACTTCGAAGTGTCGTATACAAACAACGTACCAACAATTGTAAAAGCTAATTCAAATTCATATAAAATTGAAAATTTAGGTTCATTGCCATTGATGAATTATCACTCTAAACTGGAATCTGTGGACTCTTACAGAGTACCTCATTATACCGTAAGTAGTATCATTATTATTAGTCAAAATGCCTTGATGTAAAAAATGTGGTGCTAAAGAAAACGTAATTTTATTTAATACTTACTCGATTATAAATTAATAACTCACTTACAAAATAATGTAGCTAAGTAATTTTGGAACATCAATCGTTGCCTAGGATTGTTTAAATTTATTGTTAGAAGTTTTTGTAAGGATTATTTAACCTGAGGGGCTCACTGAAATCTTATACGATTCAATCCCGAATCCCGAATTATGTTTATTCATTACCTTCTGCAGGTAACTACAGCTGAAAAATCCCGAGCCACATCGTCTAGTCCGAATATTCCAGTGGAACCCGCACCGCCGGTGTCTACAGCCCACGAGCAAAGTGATGCCCATCTCAAAGCAACTAAGATATGGACTCACAAGTCCAAAGGAACAGCTTACACTTTGCATGACGATGGAACATTGTCTCTTGAAAAGCCAATACCTCCGAAATCGTTATTTGGAAGTCCTTATTAGTTGTAAATCGATTTGTATGGCATAATATTTATACGTTATGTAAGAATATAGTGTAGTGTACGAATAAAGAACAAGAAAAACTACTTTCCAAAGCAATTAATGTGTAAAAAATGTTCTTATTTACATTTTAATATCCTGTTCCTGTATCTTAGCTATTAATTAAGTAAATAAATGTTCTTCTATTTACATCCATAATAATATACGGACAGTTAATCGTTCCAAACTTATTTTCAAACTTACTCCTTTATCCATTCTAAGTACAGTAAAGTGATTCTTCGCGATGGGGAAATGTTGGGACACGACAGTCGAGTCTCGGAACTTGCAGTGCATAGACATGGAATCAGTTTGTGGCCAAAATGGTGTGCACTGCTGGGGAGCCAGGTCTATCCACAAGTCTGCTGCTTCGTTCTCCTCCATGAACCGTAGATGCTTCTTCGTGTCATTGTACACGAGGAAGTATGGCAACAACGTAACGATCTTTGTCAGTTCCGGACATAGCTCCGAGAGGGTTACCTGTGGGTATAATATTAATTTAACAGTCTCGTGGAGCATTTGAAGTCGACTACCGGTAGACACCACTGTAATGCTACAATACATATGACCATTGTACATCTTGAGGTGTAAAGGAGATGAAGCACTGGAACCTGTACCAGCCTTCCCGAACGACCAAATCCCAACGGTTTAACTTCATGGAGGTAAGTTTTTAATCTTTTTGGCTAGCTACTTTTCATTTTGCATTAACAGTTTTTTTTTTTAACTCGTTTCTGTATTTTTTTAGAATCCGTTATCTAACCATTTCCCTGCTTTCTTTTTGGTCGGCAAAACGATGGTACCGGTAGGTATTAAGGATTTGCTTATGACTTACAGTCACGTGGCCCGTCCTTTTATCATACCACTAGCTGACTCCCCTATAAGTGTAACGACGATCAGTTATTCGAACGCCTGTCGTTCCTCACATAGCAAGTCACCTATGGTTTTATCTAATCGTTTGCTATGTACAGTATTTGTAACTATTACCCGTTTTCCCGCCGAAATGATGAATGAAGGTTCATCACGGATAATGTCGGCTTCTGATGGTAAAATAATTTTTCAAATCGGTCCAGTAGTTTCGAAGCCTATTCAACACAAATAAACGACCGAACAATCAAATCTTTCCTCTTTATAATATTAGTATAGATAAACACTGTACTGACATCAAGTAACATGCGGTAATTGACTCGTCGTTCGGGGTTGGCGCATACGAGCAGTCCAGGCGCAGCGGCGCGCACATAGCACGCACGTGACCATCCCGCTGCGTGCACGCGCACGCGCAGGCGCTCGTCTGCGCTGCGCCCCGAGCACCACAGCAACGGCTCGTCAGACAGCTCGTGGCAGATGTCCGACCGACCCTGACAAATAAACGTTTACAGAAGTAACGGTCATCCTGTCGAAAGTTTGTGTACATTCAGCATAACATCAATTGGAACATTTGAACATAGGAATTGTGTTTGGATAATAGGTCCCGTTGTTTTCAAAATGCAGCGAAAAGTTTATTAAAACAGGTAATTATAAGAAAACCGAATAAAACTCTATGTTACTTATTAATTCGAGTAACAATGTGAGTAGATATCTAAAAAGATCCCTCGGTTCTTTCCAGTCATGTTTAAGCAATTGGAGCCGAAGTCTTCATACATAGATATGTTACCTTGATCTGTAGCGGCAAGCCAGTCTTGTTTATGAGCCAGCAAGGCGCGTACAGCAACAGCTTGACAGCGGCTCCGAGCTGCACCCGAGCGCACACTGATAATCGCTTGTTGCTACCGTCCGTGTCGCATTCCGTTCGCATGCTGATTATTTTCTCTGTCATATCTATCAAAGAGAATTATTGGTAGAGAAAAAGAGATATATAGAATAACAATAACAGAAGATATTGATAACTCATCTTAAATATATCGACGGTTCTTTTGTTTCTACCGAAACCAAAAAGAAAGTGATCTCACGCGTCCGAATTAGGTCAACATCGTCGATCATTTACTAGCAACACAGACTATCAGGATTCTATGTAACTTATTATTAACAAGATTAATTGCGACTGTTGAACGGAGACATACCCAAAGAAAACCTGAAACTACCGCTCCACGACACCCCTAAGTAATGCATGTCAAGCGTCAGCTTATGGCAATGATTCATCTTCATGGTGTACACGTGAGCTCTCTCTCCTGGCTCCACCCGGATATTAATTGCATCCCCAGAAAGCTGTAACGCATGCGGCAGCCGGTTGTGTACTCCTAGTGGCGGTAGGATGCGGAGGAGAACGTTTGGAATGGATCGCGACACCTTCTGCGATTGGACACCTACAAAATTCATAAACTTTTGTCACAAAAACGTTGTTACTACTTTCCTTTACGATTTTGGTCGTTATTATTTCAATAAAATAACATAATACACAGAAACTTGATAACCAATACATTATACAATACATGTGCATTAATTGAAATGTCCAAATCGTAGCAATTTACGAGAAGTGGAAAGGTTATGACAACGTACCTTCAACTGGCAAGACTCTCATAGCGAACACTGTGGGGTCACCTTCTGCTTTTGCCGGGCATATGATATCTCGGGGTACGTCCATGTCACTGGCTAGCTCCATCCACCATATCCCTTGAGTAGCCACCTGGTAATTCCTGGAAATATCAATAAAGATAATTTTTAAATGTTAAAGGTTTCTAGTGGAAAGAAATTAAATCGGAAAAAAAATCTTTAATATGAAAACTACTTACATCATCTAGACAAAAATTGCAAGAAGTCAAAATATTTCATACCTATCGTTACACTTACTCAAAATTTGTAGGCAGTAGGTACAGCTTGCAGTGGTAGGCGATATAGAGAGGCACGTTGAATGTATCATGAGGAGCGAGCACCGCTAGCCGCAGGAGACCACAAAATGGGTTCCTAACTGCACCCACAGGCTCTGCTCCGGCCGCTTCCAGCTCCGATTGACGATACAGTAGCTCAAGAGCATAAGATGTTTCATTGCGGACCTAGGAGTTAACGGCTTATGAGACGAAGTTAAACTCTGAAAGTGAAACTATGTCACCCTATTTACTTAAGGAAAGATTTAAATTATAACGCATATATGTTGAATAAATTGTGTGGATAAAGGCATACAAAACTAACAACATTTTTCTTTCTAAAAGTAACATAGATGTAAAGCAATTATCAATTATCAAATTGATAATGATTGAACCTATGTTAGGTAGAAAAATCATAAAATTGATCATTTATTTCATTGAATCTTAAGCACCTGCAATGGAGATCTAACAATGATCTTCTTATTGTTGTATTTCGACGTTCTCTCCACTACAATGTAGTACCTCGTCCCGTTCTTACTTGGATGAAGCACGTGGAGCTTCGATACTGAACGTTGAGGGCATAAAATCTGTAGAAAATGAAGCATAGAATTACATTTTAAGAAAAGTACACTTGCTGAAAAAACAGGGCTTTGTATAGCAAAGGTACTCACGGTAAGTTGATCTAGATCATGCAGCCGCACTGCCAGCGTCAGGTCAGTGAGACGAGCCCGCAGCGCGGCCGCTCCGGTCGGAGCCCCTGGAGATGTCCGTGTTTCTGTGGCAGTTTCCGCACCCTCACTGAATCCGCCCTCGAAACTGTTTTGCGATTGACCCAGATTGAATAATTTCAATTAAATCGTTCATCAACATCGGTTATTTTAGGTAAATGCCTGATTGGTTGTAGAGAGCGTGAAATATTGGTAATTACTTATGACAATGTAATTCTGTAAGCGTTGAAATTATTATAAATATACGAGTGATTTTTTTCAAACCACATCCCAAAATAAGTCAAAACCTTTTAGTTAAACATAGTACAACAGATCTGTTGGATTAAAGCCTTTCGCAATTCGCCTCAATGAGCCGAAGTCTTATTCATTCATAATTTGTATCTTACCAATCCCATTCGTCACTGACATCTGTTAATTCTTGCTTCACTTTTTTCCTTACATCTTCTAGTAAGTCTGCTCCAGAAGTATCGCATCCTTCAACAAATAATTATATCGTTTTTTTAAACAAGTTATTCTTCTATCTACACCTTACACTACAATATACCAATATTAGACTATTTGACTTTATACTGCTCGCTACACAGATGATAGCCTTACATATAAAGACTAAGACTAACCAGGAGTACTGGGCCGACTCATGTCAACGTCATAATCAGCCACGGCAATCACCCTGTCGTGGCCTGCCAAGTCCGTTTCCGCCCGGGTACGCAAGTGGACCGTCGATCCAGGACCTATAAGAATTGTACAAAGTTAATTTAACGTCATTTGTATATTAAAACTTTAAATTAAATTCTCTTAAAAACTACAGACATTCTTTAAGAACGCGCTTTAATTACAATGGGGGTCATAAATACCGACATTTAAAAAATGCTGCATCGTGCTAAACAATGAATGAGTCCATGGCACTCAGTTCCGTTGGAGACGAGGGGACTACCGCGCAGTTAAATCTAGAGGATACTCGTTCAAGGTAATACCATAGTTTTACCTGGTTTATGATGGTTTGCATTATCAATAAAAGGAGATAGTTTTTATATAACAGAAATGATCTTTGTATGCTCTACTCACCAATATCGTTAATGAGTTGCAACGGACTCTCTGCAGCGACAATGGCGTTGACTAGCACGGTGCGGTCGGCGAAGGCGTCGCAGAGGGCACGCAACGCACGCGCACCGGATGGTCCGAACGTCACGTTCAACGTGTTGCGCGCTGACACCGCTATGTAAGTACACAATCGGCTCTCTGGCTCGCATGACTCCATGCTTGCTTCTCTACTCGGCTCCTGGTGAAAATCTCCATTGTTATTTAATATTACCATTTAAATTAGGTTTTTATATGTACGTATATACAACTTCTTTTACATTTTCGTTTTGGTCGTCAAAAATATCATAAATAGATTCGATTGATGTGATTATAAGTTCACAGTAGAAATAGTTGGACAGAAGTGGTTCGAAAGTCAACAGACTGTTCTGATGTCGGTCATATTAGCAAAGTAACTAATTATGGCGGGTAATGTTACAATTTTATGTAAGTTTTGTTGTTAGTTTGTATTTATACGTACTTGTAATGTAACATTCTTTGGTTCTCCTTCTTTTTTCTTATCGTCACCATCAATAAAAGTAACAGGTTTTTCATCATCATTATCTTCTTCCCTTTCTTCTTCTGCGCTCTGTTGCGATGCTGATGAGTAATCTTCATCATCACTTATATTACCATCTTCCTCTGATTCACTCCTGAAATCAATATATTTACGTTACGTACTTAATAAAATGGGATTGTTATCCGTCACTTCTTTATTGGCTGGTAACGCTACGGTAATTCCTTTGGTGTTACAGTCCTCCATTAGCGACGGAGACCACTTACTATCAAATGACCTATTGGCTGGTTAGTCCGGTATTCACATAAAACTGTTACGACTGTTAATCATAAATAATAAAACACATTTTTAGTAGTCATAATTATGCAATACAAGATAGATTAATTAATGGGAAATTGTTGCTAATAATCACTTAATTTCACTTACTCTGAAAACAGATGACCCATTGCATTTGTCATTCTATCCACCATGATATTGTCTTGTTCAGAATCAGATTCATCGGCATACAAGGCTTTTATAAACGGCATATACCCAGGTTTGAACTTCAAGCCATAACGCTTGTTTTCGTTATAAGGGTTCCTAATAAACACCATTTCGTTGTCAGTATCGTTTTCATCAGCTGATGTTTCGGGTTCAAATTCATTGCGTTTTTTGCTACTCTTTCCTGATGAAGCCTGGTCTGTCATGGTTTCTTCTTTAATATCAGTTTCTAAACGTGACGACATCGGATAAGATTTTGCCTGAAATTGGAAGCAATTACCATTCATACCTTATCAAATTTTTAGCAAAAAATATTGCAAAATGCAAAATTAGAAAAATAAATCTTACTTGGAATAAAGTCACCGTGATCTCCCAAGGTATCTGCATATTATCCTCCATTACTGGTTCTATCAACGGTTCCCAGGAATCTAGTTTCTCATTGAAAACAGATGCTTGAATGCTCAACGACCCACCTCCGTGAAGTTGCTTCGACCAGTCGTGTAGAGACATTTCCGCTGAAAGCTGGTAAAAACCGTTACCAAATTGTGAACGGCTTCGGACAGTAGTTTAATAGCCAATAGAGGCATACATGTTGCTTCTGCGACAGGTTTTTAAACAGTAAAAAAAAACAAAATAATAATAAGTACTTCGATAATCCTTCAGACTACCTTGAAACGTCAATGTTCAAAGACATTGCTAACAACGAAATTGGGTAATTTTCTTGAATAATATTATGCGTTGGGATCCCATTGTTAATATCGCACTTAATAATACGCCCATCCGTGTCTATCCTGCTATACGAATAATGATATAAATTTACCTTTATTACCAAAACTGGAACCCTAACGGTCTGTTCGATCTCGAACATAATCTTAACACTCGGTACATTCACGTTAAACGTTTCCGCTGGTTGGATCACCGGATATTTTGGCTGTAGATACTGGTCGTCCATAGTGTACGGTATCAGCGGTGTCAGCTTCTTCGGGGACCACAACTCTTCTTCTTGCTTCTCCTGCTTGATATTGTAAGTAGAGAAGTTAAAGGCTTCCTTTTCATCAGGTATTGTCAGCTCCGATGTTATCTCTTCAACTATATCTATGGATAAATATGATACGGAATTAGGAAACGGATGTTCTGATGCTCCTGACGAAAAAGTCAATATAGTGCACGAAAATTAGTCATCATCTCAAATCATCTCGTCTATTATTTATCACAAACTAAGTATTTACCAAACTACTACTTCAGTGACCAAGGTGAATACTCGAGTATAGAAAGTCGAAACAAGACCGAAGCTTTTGCTCAAAGGTTTTAATATTCACAGTCACCAATGTTTATGGTCATATTTTTTTAAATAAATTCAATTACCCATTATGGTATGAACTGTGGTTGCAGCAACATGGATGTCTATCTCGGACACAGAGAACCGGACCTGAATTCCTTCCTCAATATTCTTGAAACCTTTAGAAAACTCCACATCGCATGGCTTTAAAACCAACTGAGGAGGTAAATTCTTCAGCTTAGACTGTAGCTTGGACATGACTTGGAGACCAGCAAAGGAGACGACGAGGTTTTCCGTGTTGGAATGACGGGAGTAGTCAATGAGTAGTTCGGTGCGGAGGAGTAGGGCGTGTCCTTCACTTTTACTGAGATCTGTGAAGAACATGATCTCAGGCTGCCGACATTGCACGGAAATGGTAATACTTGGCATATCTTCAGGAACTGTCGCCGCTGCAAAAAAAAACAATATTATTCATTAATAATTCACAATCGATATCCTATGCCCAGTCTCGGACAGTAGGTACAAAATCAATATCATCACTAAACGTTTAATCTTAATCCTAATCCCTAATACACAATACATCGAATGTCGATATAATCCATTCGATATGAGTACCAACTGACAGTTGCCGACACTGGATACACATAAAATTCACATTGTCATCGTTAATTTCTTACCTGTTGAATAATATCCGCTAGTAGAATCACTGGAGCTTGGGAAGCGAGCGCCTCTGTTGCCGGATCCTCGTGGTGGACCGTCGCCTACGTAGCCGTGGTTGATGAGCCCTCCCTCCATTGTTTTTTCTCCTATAAATGACAAAACTTTTGATTTATGTTTAAATTAACAATTTAGAAACCTTACCTTCCACTTACTATCAGGTGGAACCATAAATAAGCAAAATAATAATAATAAACAAAGTATTATCTTAATCCTTATTACTTCAATAGTAATGAAATATTTTTTAAAAAAGAGCTACATGTTCAGTTACCGGGCATCGCATCGAGCAGCGTCCGAGCCAATTGTAAGAGGAACGGAAGAGCCAGGTTGAGTCTAGTCCTGTCCAACCTGACGTCCACAGTGGCAGCCTTCGCGGCTGAATACCGCAGGCTGGCGTCCAGGAGCGGTGGACGGGACACCGATATACCCCCGGCTGCGCGCAACCCTCCACCTTGCGACTGAAATATTCTGGATTGTCCAGAACAAAATACTGCTTCAAAATACCGAAATTTCTGAGTATATGTGATTAAGGAAGTCTGATACAACTCATTCAATCAATTGAAGAACCTGGCATAGTTGATCGTGACCCTGAATACGAAACGATACATTCGAGGTTAGATTCCTCTTGAAAGTCAAGGGCATTGTATGAACGTACAAGTAAACACATTTAAGAAAGATGACAAAAGATGACTCGATGACGATTAAGAGATTCCAGAGTTTTATTTATCCACATTTTAAAAAACATTTTATACTGTTATTTATATTAGATCATATACGAAATTACCTTTTGATGACAATAGCTGGATCGGGTCGTATATCCTCGATAAGCAAACTCTGTAAGCTAGCCTTCACCTCCAGGCTCTTATCAGAGTAATGATCCATTGTTAAAGTAGCCTCTCCAGCAGTGAGCTTTGCCAATCCATGGTTCAGGTCTCGGACTGGCGAACTAAGGACTTCATCCATATCGGAAAATAGTTTCAGCTCCACGCCTTCTAAAGTGAACCTAAAAATTTTGTAAACAAAGGTATACGTTTTACAGCCCGTTATTGCCATATTCTTAACAGAAAACCGTCATTGACATTGTCATGACAGCTTTTTACCTTAAAACTGATTCCTTTCTAACGGGTTCACCTTGGGCGAAAAATGCTTGTAATTTCTTCACCATTGCGTCAGAGGGTGGGACTTCTACTGGAGAACTTGGTATTATGCTACCTACAACATTATTTATTAATCTTTCAAAGCATAAATAAACACTACGATAGAGACAAAGATATGATAAGAACATCCTATTTATATACCAATGAGTAAAGCAAGACAAATCGTCATCCGCCACATTTTGTACGGTTTCATGTTACTTCATTGCCCGTGTGTAAGCTGTTAAGCATTTATCATTAGGGGACTGGGTATTATGTTGTTATTTGTATGATCCATACAAATAATAACGAAATTCATGTCTAGTATGTGCCTTCGGAATATTTACCAATATAATTCTCCTCGCTTAAGTTATCACTGTACACAGCTAGTACTGTAGCCAAGTCCTTTTGACCTAGGTTGATCATTACTGTGTCCATCACCACATCAGCCTCGCAGAGCAGCAGGTCTCTGTACCCTGTGGTGGAGGCTACCTGTTGGTAGCAGACTGCTCGCTTCATGTCGCAACGTATTGCCATTGGTTCGAGGATTGGCTCCTAAAAAAATATTAAATATCATTTGCCGTGTTGATTTTGATTATTCTAATGATTATTCTGTAATGATTATTCTACATAGTTATGTACGAAATCGTTCCATTTTTGTTTACCTGAACCTCCAGAGTGCCCGCCAAAGTCATCACGGCCCGAGAAAGGGTGATATTGACCAACTTTATCAAAACATTGTCGATAACTGGACATTGCAGTGGATTGCTAGATTCCTGGCTTACATGCACGGGCTTGAAAAAGTTCTCTATCAGAAGGTCTCCTGGAGAAGAAAGCAGCATTAAACGATCACACTTTACAGATTTCTAAGAAGCTGCTAAACCAAATCTTAACCCTTCATTCTATCTAATTTAATTGTATATATTTTATAATTTATCTATTTATGTCATTCACTTACCCATATTCAGAACTAGTAAATTTGGAGACGATGGCTTTTGTGGAAGTAATAACACCGGGGCGTGAATCTGTAAAATAAAAACTACTTCAGATTTTACCTTGATCCAAGTAAAAATTCCAATATTAATTAAGTACTTAATATAATTGGCACTTGTAAACAAACACACGATCTGAAACATTTTTTTATGTGAAATACCGACAAAGTAGTAAATGAGCGAGTGAAACAGGGATCTAGTAGAATATAGACTCATATTTATATCCAAAGAATTGACCAGTCAAATGAAGAACAAAAAGAAATGAAAAGACAAATGTCACCTCGATAGCTAGACTGACGCGTGTAGGAGCGACCCTTAAAGCGGCAGCTTGTCTTTGAGCGGCCCTTTCTGCCGCTGCAGCCGCTTCTGATGCTGCTGTGCTCGGAAACAGCGGTTCGAGGAATTGCTGCAAATATATAACCCTTAGTTAGCAATAATATCCGGATGAAACGGGCAATTTGATGGTAATCGGTCACCGACATCTTTAAAGGTCTGGCACTAAATGCACCCAAATCACCGACGCGATATTGGCCAAGAAGTAATCAAAAGATCTGCTTAACGTTGGATCTCCAGTACTGCAACTTAAAAAACTTAAAAATAGTAGATTCAACGTGATGGGTCGCTTTTTTATGTCGCTTACTATGTAAACCACTATGAACGAGTCCGTCATACAGTGTTAACAAGACAATAAAATAATTGAATGTTATAGCAATGGCTTAAAAACGCCAGAGGTACTTCAGTTTGGAGGTTACTTGGACAATATTCACAGCCCACCTGCAGATGATGCAGCATGCCGCAGAAGAGTACGATGTGCAATCTTCCCACGTATATCCTGAGTTCAGCGTGCGCGCGCGCTCGCATCCCTTGCGCCGCACGTACGTACTTTATCTCGACGACTTTATCTTCATCTGGCCAGATTAGCTGGTGGGAAAATTAAAAAGTTGTGTTGTGTAAAAGTAAGTTATTTTTAAGCTTGAGAGTATCACATGGTGTTTGTTGTAATCCCCGTCCTAGTTAAATCTAGAAAAAAAGAGGAACATCACTGCCCACCACCGATATATACCTACAAGACCACCTAGACTTGACGAAAGGCTTAAATCAGGTTATAACTTATCAGGCTACTGACTGACGCCAATAAAAAACTAACAATTTTTATCACCCAATGCCTCGCTGTCATTTTCCTCCCAAAATTACGAAGTACACAAGTTTGTATTACTTTATTGTTTACTAATTATTTACCTTTGGATACAGCGTAGACTCTGATAGATCGTCCAGCTGTAAGGAGCCCAAGTACAGCTTGAAAATCATTCTGTCGTTGGCACGAAACACGCAGTCGCTTTCCAACGCCACCAGACGCACTTCTACCAGCGCACAGTCCAGGTGGCACAGCCGCATAGACACTGAGGATGCCCTGCAGCATATAATAAGAGATTAAGAAGCTGACTATATTTTGTACTTTTTGATTATATTTTGCAATTAATTTTTGGTATAGTGAGGAATCAACAAACTGTTCATGACTCCAGATTCTTACTATTGGCATTATAACACATAATAATAAAAAATAATAAAATAAAAGTTTTAACGTTAAACGGTTTTATAGAAAAAATATGATGTAGTAAAAGCTAATAAATAATTCTGAAGAAAAATAATAATAAAATCGTTGGTCGCAGCGTAAATTGAGTGAATTTGTAAA
>DWPQ01001247.1:0-12782 GCA_018251795.1 Perichares adela | reverse complement strand
CTCATGAAATTCAACAACTTTACCAATAAACGTAGATCTGGAATTGCGAAAAATTTTTGATCCTCCCACACTAAAACTAAACATTTCATCAGCATTTTGTATGGAAGGTCAAAATGTTTTGGCATTTCCGGAGCTATGTTCTTTGATACAAGTTGTTGGATTTTATGAAGAAAACTCGTCGTCCAATTTTGTCACACTTCACCCGGACACTGTATGTGGAATGAGCTTCCGAGGCATACCAGGAGTTCTATGACATGTGGTAAAAAAAGGCATAAAAAGCGCCCATATTTCGGGCCTGCGATATTGGTGACTCCTGTGTTGCACATGTCCATACGTGATGGGACAGCTGTTAAGACCATAAAAAAATCTATACTAATAATATAAATAAAGCTGAAGAGTTTGTTTGATTGTTTGAACGTGCTAATCTCAGGAACTACCGGATCGACTTGAGAAATTATTTTAGTGTGTAAGATTGCCTATTTATGGAGCAGCAATAAAAAATATTGCGAAAACGGCAAAAAATTTAGCTTTCCTTGGGATCGTTACGCAAAAGGTAAGAGTTATTCAAAATCATGTTTTACAAAAAGTTTTACATGGCAAAACAATGTTTGCGCTTTCAGCTTTAAATATTATTTATTTATACATTAACTAGCTGACCCCGCCAATGTTGTTTAGCCATATGAAAGTTGATTGAAAGATGAAAATTGGGGGTTGTAGGTAGTTTTTGGTGCTACATCATAAAAAAATAGCTAAAAATATTATTCCATAAAATAAAAAAATATATGTTGGGCGTGGGCCCCCCCTTATAACTAAGGGGTTTGAAAAATAGTTTACAACCTATTCTCAGACCTACCAAATATATCTATATTCATAATTCATAATAATCGGTCAACCCGTTTCAGATGTGTTTGACAACTAACACTGTGACACGAGAATTGTATATATATAGATTAAGATTATTACGGATCTACCAATTACAATAATTAATGTCAGTTAACATTTGAATTTATGCGGTGTCATTCACGGGTAGGGCGATATAAATTAAACAAGACTTAGAAAAAACATCCATTTAATGATAACACTTCACAAAACTTCTCCAAAACGATAGAAACCGTATAACAAACATATCACGCCTTATCCGTTTATATATCGACACTAAACTAATGAATGAGTAAATACAGTTACAGACTAAGTACATTGCCGGTCGGTTCCAATAATCTATCTGTCCCTTACTTCTGGTTAAAAGATGACTTTTGTATTGGCTGAAACTATATTTTAGTTTCTATTTTATTTTAATTTATAAAAGATACTTTGTCGCAGAGCGATCACATCGTCTCGTAAATCAACAATAGAATACATCAAAAACAAATCAATTAATTAAACAATATCACTGTCTTAGATACTTCAGACCCAAATCTGTTAATTTGAATACCACCCTGACTTCCTCCGACACAGGAAGGGCCAGAGCTTCTAACATATTTTTGTTTCAATAAACAAAGAGACAGACACTCCAATTTTGTTTAGTTGTATAGACAAAGACTAATAATTATTCAGTACTTTTGCACAAATGTCCTGTTTTATCTTGTGATTTATATCCTATGAAAATCAACAAAGAAATAAAATTTATTTAATTTCATATCATCTCAATTAATTTATTTTCAATTGTTACGTTTTCTTTAAATTAATATAAAAAGAAATTGCCGTTTTGCAAGTGGTTATATGAATTGTATGGGATTAAGTAACTTATTAGAACCGGCCGTTAAGTTATCCTCAAATACTCATTCTAGCCACTTAACAATAATTATCTAAAAATCTAACTTTGGTTTATCTTTTACAGTAAGAGAATACGTTGAAACAAACTGTTAAAATCGCAACCTTTTTACGATTTTGTCCTACCGATGTTTCTCAATTTCCTCCAGATCAATCAAATAAATAAATTTTATTTAATTAATTTATAAACTGAATGTATAATTTATATGGTAAATTTAAATTGTTCAAAAAACGCACCTACTAAGTATTATCATGATTATACAATACAATGCAACACAGTAAAATGCAATACAACATATTAAAATACAATACATTTGAACACGACTACTCATTAATTTTATATACAAAATTCACACAAAAGAAGATGCTTAAAATTAATTGTGGTATACAAAAGTCGGGCTAATCATTCAATAAAAAAGCGACGTATTCCAGTCCGACGCCTTGCAATGAATAAAAAATTAAATAAAAATAAAACGGGCGTAAGATTTGTCGGGAGTCGGTATAACGTAATTAAATGTAATGAAACACATTTAAAACAAGTAGTATCTGGTTATTACATTTTATATTACCTAATGTAATAAATACTTATACTATTAATTAAAACGTGCTGAGACCTTGTTTATTTACAAGTGAATAATATTTTAACAGTTGACAATCGCCTATAACAATCACAAAATTATTAGTAAAGGTGCTTTCATATTCTACAGTGTAAATATTGTTAGTGAGATACTAAGTTAGTATTATTTTTCAAAAAGCAGTCACATTAAAAACACATAAGTTCGCCTTAACATTCGTAAAAAAAACACAAACTATTTTTTCTTTTTGCACAACAATTCGCATTGCAGTTCATCCTGTTGGCTTTTCGATATTTTTAAGTGTTACATTTTCTATGTAAACAGAAAGTTCTTTTCTTTCTAATGCCAGTTTTGTGAGAAAACAAATTATTATTAAACCTATTATATTTACTTTATGTATTTAATGTTGTCACTCACTTAATAAACTGGACTACGCCAGTAATTTTTACATGTCAAAGAAACAAAAGGAGGGTCACTTGTAAAAAAAAATATTACCCAAATCAAACTTTTCTACGTTTTAACACGAAATCTGGACTGTCAAAAACCTCAGGTATTTACTGTAATTGCCTACAATACTATTTCTTGTATTCTCTTCACTAATGGGTGTCTACTCAATTCACACAAATCACATTATTGCATGTATAAAAAACAGTTTTAATTAGTAATCTGTCAAAAGATAATTGAATAATTGAAGACGATTATTAGTTTTCAATGGTTATAATAAACAATATGTTTAAATACTAAAATTGACTACTTTTCATTAAATTTAATCTTAATAATGTTAATTCTATTGGCACTTGTATTACACAAAACATATTTAACTACATTTAGACACATATAAATAAATTATATTTACTTTAAACATTACATCCACATTACACATAAAAATGTCACAAGATACTGTATAATTAATGTTACGAAAATTAACATTAGCTTTCTAAATTCCTAGAATCGCTTACAATTACCTACGTCTGTTAATTATATTGACTTAAAACAGAAATACTGAGTAAGTCTAATAAAATAAATGGAATTATACATTTTAAATGAATCTCGGAAAATATGTATACTAAGCTTATTCTATTTAACTTATCTCCTACAAAGACATCATTTGTGCCAATACACATACAGTATTTAATACCTATATAAGATAATGAGGGTAATTGAACTCAATCACAACTCACAAATGTAGGTATGGAATTTACTATGACTTAGTAACATCTAACATTAAAATACTTAATAATACTTAATGTTTATCCATTGATTTCAACTTAATTTTATACGATTTTATTAATACTATGTATTTTATAAACAATACAACCAAACATCAAATGGAATGTAAATGTACTTCTAATTGATTAAGCAAGCAAATAAACAAAATTAAAATTGTTTAGAACCACGTAGACAGTATAAAATAAACGATTATTAGTTTAAATATTTTATCAAGACTAGACTTCATTGAAAGAAGCACAGAGTAGAGAAAGTGCGTAGGTTATTGAAAGTGAAAATCTTCGAAAATAAAAATAGGATACACGCAGATATATTTCATAGAGTTTAGACCGACGTTTCAGCTGACGTGCTATTTTTCCTAATGTTACTCTGTTTGGTGTTCCAAGAATCCTTGTGTCTTAAGAGGTCGGTCTGAAAATCACCCAGATGGCGTTGAAAACTAAAATTTATAAAATAACGACATAAATATGTGTTACAACTAAAGCATGCTTATACTAACATGGGAAATAATGAGATCTGCAACGGGTACTCACGGTTATTGATTACATACTCTTTCGAGCGTGGTCACGGCTAGACGGTCAGTCTATGCCTGTCTATTTTTTATTGTCTGCGTCAGAGACTGGCCGTTTTACCAGGACCACGGTTCTTAATAAAAATAATACGAGTTGATGGGTCGAAGACATATAGCAGTAATGGTATAGTGGTTTGGGTGGCGCTTGTTCGTGGAGGACCTGGTTTCTGTGCACCTTTAAGCTATGTGCCTTAAGTGCGTATTAGAAATTGATAAAGGAGAGGAAGCCCGTATACGTAACAGATCTCCATAAAGCTTTTCAAGGTCTGTGGATTGAATTAGTCGTCACTAACCAGCTTAAGCAGTGATAGCCTAGCGGTTGAACGTCGGTGTCCTGAACGTCCACAGGTGTCCACGGGAGGTCGTGCGATAGATCCCGGCGCGCACCATTAATTTTCTAAATTATGTGCGTATTAAAAATTAATTATTACTTGCTTTTCGGTGAAGGAAAACATCGTGAGGAAACCTGCACACCTGAAAGTTCATAATGTTCTCGGAGGTGTGTGAAGTCTGCCATCCCGCACTTGGCCAGCGTGGTGGATTATGGCCTTAAACCCTCTCAGTGTGAGAGAAGACCCGAGCCCAGCAGTGGGACAATTAATGATTGTTGTGTATGTATGTAACTAGCGTGTTTGTTAAGTCTTAAAGCCTATAAATATGAATTCACACCAACTTAATTATGAGCTATGATGATCAACAGGTGATAAAAAAGTGAGTACCCGTAACAGTAAAATATACAATGCCCGTGATAATATAAGTCCAAATCAATTGTGATCATGCATTTGACTAATAACATACGTTACATACTATAGTATTCACATTAATGTTTTAATTAATTACTATCAGTGAAATTGTTACCTGACAGACAAAGCGAGAACCAAATAAGTATACAAACGTACACAAATTTTAACCGAAACGTGTTAAAAATTGTTAAACCACTTAGCTTTAGAAAAAAACCTACGTGCTTTTACACCCCCGTATTCTGTCTTATAATAAAATTGTTTACGCAAACTGGAAATTGAGCCCAAGAGACCATTTGTTTTACTAAGGCTCTTTAAGGGAATTGAACTTAAAATTGTTTGTATTTTACATCTAAAACTGCTCTCAAATGTTAAAAAGTTGTCTTATTCCTTAATTATCCATTTTTCTCGTCTTATGATTCAGGATTTATATTAGAAAAACTTTATATAAATAAAATCATTGATCAAATCTCCGGGAATTTTCAACAGTAGTTATATGGTTATGTTCTTTAAGATAAGTGGCTTACGAATATGTGTTGTCTATTAAAATATTGCATATGAAACTACTCAACTACACAATTCGATACGAATTATTATTTTGCTTGATAATAATTACATTTTCTGATAATATTTTAAACCAGAGCTTAACTTGGGAAATTTTAATAATCAACAAAAAATGTATCTCTTTGAAATCTACATAATCCTTTTTGTGAAGGATGAATATAAATCCCTAACACAACACCCTATATTAAAATTGGCAGCTTTATCGACAGCAACGCCAATAGGGATAATCCTAAAACTTTGTGATACAGAGGTATTAAATTAGATTATCTGTTTCATCATTTTCGCTACTGGCTGTTTCCATTTTGTAGCATAGAGTTAATAAACTAGAGTAAGACAAGCCATAGACCTGCCTGTGAATGCCAGTATCCTTCTAATACAGAGAGAGGCAAGATGAGAAACTCGTATTGTCTTTGTCTAATGCGTGCAGGAAAAAGGGACAGACGGGCGCTCGGTTTGTTCTCTTTTTTTAGGTGGACACATTTTAGACCAGCTCGCTCACTCTAGTATATCTTCTCAATGCTAAGTCAGCCTTAGTCAGCAGGCCAATACACTAAAACAAGTAATGGCTAAGTCAAGTGGGCTAGTGCTAAGATTATGCTTAACTTCATGCACGTTGGGGTACCGTGCCATGCGTCCATGCGGTGTCCTCATGGCTATATGACGTGAGGTCAACATGCGCGATTCAGAACTTCGTATCATTGACGCACACCTTCATTGAGTCGTCCTCTTCGACCTCGTCCATTGTGGACAGCCTACGTTCTATTTCTGATTGTGCATTCTTCGATATCAGTTTCTTGTGTTTATTACTGAAATTAAATCGGTTTTATTACTGCAAACACGAACATTACAACAATTTTAAAAATGGGAGTTAAATCTGCTTGTTTAGAAAATGAAAATATTATTGCCCTTTCCGTGAATATTTGTGCCAGAGCCGAAATTAAGGAGCCAAAGAGCTACTTTGCTCTGGAGTCGCACATTGCCAACCACCGTCTTAACACATTCAAAATTGCAGTTTTTTACAGTTGACGTTTCCTTATCCTAAATTTTGTGAGGATTAAGTGTTTCTTGACTTTTAGATTATACTTACTTTTTCTTTCCACCTTTAGCTTTAGGATCTTTTGATTCGCTTCGAGTTCTACCAGTGTTAGTATTATTAACCTGCTTCCAAATTCCAGTCTTGTTCACCTCCTCCGAGATGTTTATCGATGTCAAAGGTATGTTCATGATATTACCATTAATGAGTGGAATTTGCAAATTTTCTTGATATGCCGGTGGATTGTTTTTGTTGTTGGCATCCTAGAATGGAATAGCTTAAGAATTCGCCTTTTACAAGCAAACATCGTCTATAATTAAATTTACAGTGCTCTGCAGCTCTACGTGGATATGAAGTGTATTATTTACAATTTAGATCTACTTACATTTATATATTGATTTTAACATATTAGCGTCAAAATGTTCAGAGCAGACAGGGAAACAATGAATGGCAAAATAAAATACAGTTAAACATCAACGAAATACTGAGTTTATTACCAGATCAACATTACATGAGTAACAAAAACAAAGACTACACGTTTATGTGGCAGGATGACGAAGGAACGAAAATATGGTTTGCCAGAAATGTCTGATCAGTTCCAACTGCAAAGACGTGATAGTTTTGCATGCCATCCCACCTCTGCATCCCCTAGCTCCCGAAGCTCGTCTTGATTGCGCTTTGTTATCTCTGGCATCACATCATCTAGTATCTTCATCTCCCTTCTTGTAAAGAACAAATCCAACGCTTTTCTTATTCCAATCATCACTACCAACATAAGCGGGAACAATATGGATGTCATCGAGAAAGATTTTATCACCCACAAACAGACTAGACAAGCCAGTTGAATGGCTGTAAATAGATGGACGCGGCGGATGGGAACCTGAAATACCCAATTATATTACGATCGGAAACATAACGAAAATATTATACAAACAGCATTTATCGTACCTGTCTGAGAAACATGTGATCAGGTTGATATTTTTGGGGCATAAACATGATCAAGATCCTATCGAAGAATTGAAGACCTTTCAGAGATGCCACTCCCATGTAAAGAAATACTCCAAATAACACCGGCATTGGTATATGTCTCAGAACTGGAGTTAATACTACCGAACAGCCTATTGCTAAAAATATAAGGATATGTGTGACTCTTTGTTCCCGTACGCCCAAGAATTGTGGCTTTTCTCCAGGAGCAGCACATTCAGATTCAACTTTCAATGAGTTCACGTGATTAATACTCAGTACTGTTGCCGCTACAAACCAAGGCAGGCCCATGACCGAGCATATCTGTATTAGAATTGCCAGTACAAAAAGGTCCAAGTGGTATCCGCATCCTTTCTTCAATTTGTTCTCTTTGCGGTTCACAATCACAGCAGTAATTTGTTGATCCATAAATATTAGTATTGTTCCTAGTAAAGCTGGCAGTATAGCCACCAAAGCAGAGTAGAAGGGGTTTCCATTGAACGGGGTTATAATCCAATTTCTGGAGGGTAACGTAGGTTTGAATTCTGACGGCACCTCTAGTTTTGGGGTTTTTACTCCAACTTTATAGTCCAGAAAAGACATCGATAGAATAGCAATGATGACTGAAAAATCGCTGATGACTGACCTGATCTGAGAGATAAAATAAACAACTTATTAGGTTTCTGTAGGCAATACTTATCTTAAATGTAAGTAATTAAGTTTGAATTTACCTTGGACGGGAAGAACAAAGAGTTTTTAAAGTCTTTTAGTATAATTGAGATCGTAAAAGTTCCTAAGAAAAGAATAATGGACATTAGATACACATCAGGGACGTATACTTTTGTATCGCAAGCGGCACCAGATAGAGTTCCGTTTAATAACTGAAAAGAAAGCAAATTAGTTAATACGTTTATTTGCTTCACTTGTCGTATTAAAGTGCGACGATATGCCTTTAATAGCAAGAGCCAATGCACACGTAGTGGATATTAAAAAACAATTAGTGAAGTACCTGACACGAGGTCCGGTCCACAGTCGTCCAATTAAACTGCTCCGGAAGTTTAGAGTAATTGCTTGGTAAACAATAACACTCATAGTTGAGAATTTCATCGGAACGAGTCTTTAGGGGAAATTTTTTGCCGATCGATATTACATTCTCCACTGCCTGGAAAATTACAAAAATAGTTTTTAATATTTAATTCCGTATTCTTTTACTATTTTATGGAATTATTGTATTACCTTATAGATGAATATAAAAGCTATCAACGTAGCAAAGTTTTCCTCAGTGAATCTCGTAATGTAGCACACTAAAGCGCTAGCATCGATTGCTACCAAAATTAATAAAATGATTGTTGTCCAGGTTCCAATACAGAATCTAAATGACATGTAATCCCATCCAATTTGCTTACAAAACTCGAACACTATTGTTTCAAATACCAAAACGGGACCGGTTGATCCTAAAATTGTTAATGGTTGTCCTGAAAAGAATCCATATCCCATTCCGCAAACAAAGCCTGAGACCAGTGATTCCATTGCTGCCATGTTTTTTCCTGTTGCTTCCCCCAATAGGCCTCCAAACGTGATTATGGGGGACAGACATGCAAAATAAAGAAATATCCAGGATGCAATACATTGTATCGCCAGCGCATCTTTGAAGTCGGACCAGTACCAAGGCTTTTTTCTTTTTAAATCGTTCATCAAACCTCCGAACAATTTTCCACTTCGAGCTAGACCTGATTCTTCTCTTTGCCTTTGTTCTTCTTCCTCCTCATCTGGTTCGTCTTTAGGATTGTTATCATTAGGACGTTTTCTTGGATCTTGAGAAGGAATGGCAGCTGGAGGTTCAATGCGTATTGCGGGGTCCCATTCTCCAGGAGGCAAAACGGTTACAGCATCGAGGAACTCATCTATACCAGCTAATAAATGATCTCTTTTCTTGGCTCTATATGCAACTTCATGGAAAATTTCATCAGACATTAATGTTGCCATTGCGCGGCCGATTTCATGAAAACTTGAATTACTATTCGGTGGTCCGAGCAAGACGAACATAAAGCGCGTTGGCACTGGCACTTCTGTAAGATCTCCCATAATAGTTCCCGTTTTAAGTCTGACAAAGGCAGAAAGAGTCTTTTCAAGGAAATCAACTTCACCAACTAAGATATTTGAGGCTTCAGCTCCAGGTGGTATTTTGCGCATAAAGTGTGTGTTACTTTTGTGATTAATATCGCCATTCATATGAAGGTCTCCTGAACTATGGTTCCTATTCATGGACACATTACTTGGACTCTTTACAATACCTTCATCGTGGACTGCACCTGGAATCATATTTAAATAAGTTAATGGTGGTCGAAATTAAATTATTGATATGTAATTTAATAAAATAGCCAAACGAAAAAATGTGAAGTGCAGATTTCATAACAATTAGTAACATTAACTGACAAAGTTCGACAAATCCACAACAAATTCTTTAAAAATATGGTATCTTGAGTGAGTATGATGCTTTTGAATCTAGATACATTAATTGCATATACTTAGCATACATAGAATGGTTTAAGTAAGCATGAGGAAAAGCAAACGAAAGTGTTAGTTGAAGTAGAATAAAACACAATGATATAGCCCAAAATAATGACATTACGGAAATAGAAATTGCATGTTACCATTTAAAAGAAAAGAGAAAAAGTTAAAATAACATAACAAATGTAATGAGAGTATTAAGAAGGAGTAACATCGAAGTAGACTGGTAAGGATAAGCGGTTACCCGCGCTAGGGATGCCTAGGAATCGACCGAAATCTCCTTTGTGAGAAAGTCCGCTTGTTGTACCGCCTTCGTCCACTGTAATTACATAATGCCAATTTTTCACAAAGGAAGAAATTTTTCATTTTAGTCACGAGCACATAAAATCACGCTGGTAAAGTACAGGTAAGTAGATTAGCTTATTTATAGTGCGTGCATGTTTAAGGGCGTGAATTCGGTGAGCTGGTGCACTCTTGTTATCGGTTCCCAGTGTCTGACCTGGAACAGCTAGGTAAGGACCCCTGCAATCTGCTGCTGGAAGAAGAGCCGTATGAGGCGACGAGGACGACCCACGACAACTCCTCGATACAGAGCGTCGAGAGCCACCCTCCTGGTTATCTGATAGGATAGCGCTATATTATCCTTACTGAAGAACAACCATAACAAGAAAGTATTTAATCGTTATTAAAAATGAAACAGTTGAATTAGTAACTCACTTTTACACGACGAATGATTTTTTCCAATATCAGCCAGTGATCTGATGAGCGGAAGTCGCGACATATTATTGTGATTACGTTTCTCGTGTTGATGTCTGTGTTTTCTTAGAAGTGCATCCTTTACTTTTTCTCTACAATCATATGCTAGAGCGCCTTCAACGACCATGTGATCCAAAACGCTTTCTGCTACTTGCTCTAGTGAATGAGCTTCCATGTCAAATATAACTGATCCATTTAAAATCAGGCTTCGCAGTTCAAACAGTGAGTGAAGTGATAACGTTGCAACATGTGGTTTGGACCATCTATTACCACCTTCCTCGACATCCTCCTCGAATTTAATCCAGCGAGCTGTCTCTTTCCATTCAAGTTCGTCTCCATCTTTGACAAGCTCTTCCATTTCAGAGAACAAAGGATGACATTCAAGAGTTCCATCGTCAATGTCTTCTCCAAGTATGAATTGAACTCTTTGGGCTGGCGGCGTAACTGAAATCATCATTACTACTTTACGATGTGTTCAAAATATACATTTGGGTATTATAAAAAAATACAATAAAGATAACATAAAGTAAGTAGGCATCTAATAAAATATTTGCAGCTAAGAAACATGCATAGAATTAAAAGTGGTGTCGGAGAGGTTGACGAGACTGAAGATTGATAGATCCATGCTGATTCGGGTGACGATGGTGTATGCGATGATAGTAATAAATATATAACATAAGAAAAACCTATAAAACAAAATGGGTTTCGGACGCTTAGTCTTACGTGTTTCTCCATCATCCGTCACGCTTAATCTTCTAACTCGAGCCATTATTGCTGGGCCTACGAATTTTAATCAATTGCTATATTTCTATTGAAAATCTTAAGTCTAGGAAACTATGTCAATATTAATATTTAATATCGTATATCCTTACGAGTCGGTACAGTTCGCTTAAGATAGAATATGGATCGTCGAATATTTCGCCTTCAAACGCGTTATTGAAGATCGTGAAGTCACGATAATACGAAATTGTATCTTATTTTTATTCACATCATATTTACATAGACGACTAACGAACGCCAATTCAATTTGAAGTTATATCAATGTTACTTGTTCAGCTACGAAATTAGATACATTCATTTCATATTTATTCGGAGTTGGAGTTGGATTCTATTACTCATTCATATATCGCATAAATAAGTAAAAGTTAAGGCTGGTAACATCGAGAATAAATATAATGATTGTAGATTTTTCTTGATGTATGCTTACACTCGATTACTTGAAAGCAGTAAACATCTTGTATGCTTTCACTCAATTACTTTTGTGAAAGGTAATACAAACATTCTTCGGGAATTTTTGCCCTAATTTGTTTGAATATTAGAGTAATATAAATATCGCAGATATAAGATGTTTAGATCTCGATTTGTAATTGGAAGCAAAGATAACTTGAAACCTATAAAATTCTATTGGCTTTAAACAATATGTATCTACTCAAATGTGTGTACGTTTTCTGTTTTATTATTGTAATTAATTATTGTTGTTGTTATCTGTAACGCAATCAACTATTGTTACTGCATATCTTCAACCAATCTCACATTTATTCCTACCAACTGTAACACTTCATAAAACTCATAAATTATAATTGAAACCCAACATACTAAATTAAACTTGCATTGATAGAAAAAAATGGAATTATACACTCGAAAACTTCAATATATGGATTGACGTCATCGATTTGTTACATAGAATTTCATCATATGTAATTTAATGATTTGTTACATAGAATTACTCATAAAATGTTAGATTGTCTAGATCCATAACTTTAGTTTTGAGGTGAAACTTATAAAAGTATCATAATGGACCTAAGACCTATCATAATGGACCTAAGGAGTAGGTAAGGCTCTGATAAGTTAACTAAAGTTGTTTATAGCTGCTTTCCTAGTCCCATGGACCGGAATGAAATTCTCAACTTAATACCTTGTACTCTTACTTTCTGCAACACGATCTGATACATGAAGGCTTTTCTTGTTTTAAGCCGTAGCTTTATACAACTATATTACTGATTACCGTAGGTTCATCCTAATTAAATATTTCATTTCAATTTATGAAGTATGCAGCATTCAGATTACAACAC
>DWPQ01001246.1:0-12784 GCA_018251795.1 Perichares adela | reverse complement strand
AATTTCATACTTCTCCGTCCGCGCAATTTTCGTAAAAAGGGATTGAAAGATTTCGCTTCACGTATTTATATATAGATGAAGGCTTTATAAATAAATCCTGATTATAATTATCGTTTAGAAATATTTTGTGTACGGCCCCTAGATTTATTGTAAGTGTCATTAAGATATAGATAATTGAATCTGTGATACTTTCTTACATTAAATAAATGTTTATGTAATCAATTTTATTTTCTTACATGCTC
The DNA here is from genome assembly GCA_018251795.1 of Perichares adela. Classification (NCBI taxonomy): domain Eukaryota; kingdom Metazoa; phylum Arthropoda; class Insecta; order Lepidoptera; family Hesperiidae; genus Perichares; species Perichares adela. The sequence goes on along the minus strand of DWPQ01001246.1, from coordinate 12,542 downwards.
CTTATGTATGTATTTTTACCCATTTAATAATTGTCTCATATTGACAAGTTGGTTCACGGACAGCTGCACTTGGGAGGTGTGGGTCTGTAGAAAGCTATAACATGAACTGAATTGCAGGTTTCTATTAATGTTATCGTCCAGTCAAGCTAGATTAGTGACTTATTAGTTTTATTACAGCTTTATTTTTAGTTATATTTTATCACTAGGGGTATAAGAGCTATCCTTGAGACCAAACTCCCCAGCTAATGGTTCACTCTGCTGAACAATGAACCAGCTTATGGCGTCTGTGCCTCTCAGATTAATCTCCAACGATCCTCGTCCATTCTTGTAGGGTAGGTATATAATAAATTTAGTGTCATTACAAATAGCCTGGAATAATGAAACATTTCGTAAGTTGCAATAAATATATTATTATATCAATAATTATTCGTAATATAATTAAATAATTAGATTAATATGGATAAGGCTACAAATTTAGCATTTAAAACTTTACAATTGCTCTCACAAATGTAGCGTAAGGGCTCGTTCACATTAGCGGTATGTATTTTGAACTTTGGTTCCATTAAAATACTTTGAGTAACACACTGTATTATCATTGACTAAGAAATGTCCACGTGAATTGTGGAAATACTATACATATTTTTGCTCTGAACGGCATGCCAAGGTGTAGGTAAATTTGATACCAGTAACACTGATTTTGGAACGAGACTGCTTCACGCTTCAAAAAGGCAGTGTACATCAAATAGTTGTCCAGTTCATGTATTTCTGGTTCATACGTTTACTTTGAAACCCCTGGAGATCCCCCTTTATTCAGACCAATCATGTTTCGAGATCTTATATTAGTCATTGCAATCCCTTCATATTTTCAACAAGACGCAAAAATGGTTGATCAGGCTTCATTTTATCAAGTCTTCAAGCTGGTCATAATTTCTTAGTTACAGACAGACGCCTTGTGTACTCATTTTCTTTTACTAATGTCGTAGTGCTCTGCGACGAAAAACTACCTAACCTATTTGATTTCTAATATAGAATATTATAGGTGATAGATATTACAAGAGCAAATAGATACATTAAACACTTAAAACGGTGCAGTAACTTGTCAACATATTCATATAAAAATGTTTTATAATATAACACTCCTAGTGTGAACGGACCCCAACAAAAATGGCAGTAAATGATCAATTACTTTTGTGACGTTTTGGAATGTTAAAGCATCACTTTAATTATTATTCATTTACAATAACAAGAAAATCTAAGTTATTGAGCACTTTAATTACAATATCTAAAAAAATCTCACTATGTTCTATCAGGTGATGATTTCAAAAGACTAGCTAGTTCTATATTTTTGGCGGGTAATAACCATAGTGTAGAAGATTTTATTTTTTAAATCTACATACGCTCTGATCGAGATCATTTCGCATACAATTCAATGCCTAAAAATACGATTCAAATGAGGTACATTAAGGCAACTATAATAATAATTATGTACTTAATAATCACAGTCTTTTTGAGGTGGTAGGCGTTTCCAACTGTTATTAGGTATATCATCCTGTATTTTTTTTGCTTTTATTAGGTACATTTCGATCTTCGAAAATCTAAATTACCTTTATGATAACTGAATGGGAGATGACAGTAGCTTGCTCAATAATTTAAAAAGATTAAACCGTCTCGACGAAAATAAGTATTTTCCATGAAATCCTCATGAGGTGAGTTTTGCAATTATAAATTATATTAGACCTTTATATCAAATAGAAATAAATGAAATAATTGAAATATATGTCCGTTTTAGAATAGATTGTTAGATCTACCACCTGAATACTTACATTGAATATTGTCCATAGATTTTGTCGATCCACGAAATAAATGAAGCTAACAAGCAAATGCATCACAGCATTTCGACTTAATAAAATAATTTTTATGTCCGAATTCTTCGGAATAATCAATATAATACAATATGTTCTAAAATTTGTCTTACACCTTGATCTTGGAACATACTACACTATTATAATTACTCGCCTATGGATACATTTGTACGCCTTACATCACGACAAAAAATATTGCTTTTGTCGAGGTATTTACCATTCTTTTAATTTAGTAGATACCAATAGAATTGTTATTTTCTACATATAAAATTTAAAAAGTCATGCAACACCAACTGGTCTATCATAATACCTATATTTAAGAAAATTAACGTTCACGGATCTAATACATTCATGTTATATTGGTCATGCATTTTTATCCATCACAATCATGTCTACCACAAAACTTCGAAAATTGAAATCTCAATACCTAAGTCAAAAACAAATTTGACTTCTTAATAATTGACAGGGAAATATTATAAATACATAAAAACGAAAACTTGACTATATTTAATTGAATAATTTTGTTCATTTCCAGTATATTCCAAGTCTTGTATTTTTCACTGTACAAAAATTAACAGTTTAATTAAATTTCATTCGCGCCGTATCATTCGAACGAGTTCATAATACCGACGCAAACAATTTTTGTTATTTCAAGTAATGTACGACACTTGTAGCTATATATCCGCACCCGGAGCAATAATCCAACAAACAACAATATCCATGACTCTAATTTAAAATCTTAATCATAAACATTTATTATTCGCTGGACTAACTGTAAAAACACTCATTCAAATTCAAGTCTAACGACTTGATGTCGAGAAACACATACATGAGTATTTTCACTCCTCCATAGTTCATGTTTGACAACTGATTTCAGAACTGCGTATTTTGTCGTATGTATGAATGACTTTTTGTTCGCAAAAGTCCATACATCATACATATTCCTGGATTATTCCATTGCGACAACAATTTTTATCGTTTTCTTTTAACACAAGCATTCTTCTATTCATTCATTCTTCTTCAAGCATTGTTCTATACACACTACTTTTTCCATTTCTAATATCATGAAAATGGTGTTCCAAACATTGATAAAATAGTTCCAGGCGTAAATTAACTACCTCAGTTTGATTATCTTGAAGATAATTAAGTAGAAGTACGTCTCAGGCACAATGTTTATCATTTAGGTAACTTGTACGTTTTACTTTGAAGTTACAACATACGAATGAACAAATTGTACGGAAATCAAGCTTCATACATTGTGTTGTTTGCTTAGCGGCTGGCCGACAAACTATTCACACCACAGGGTAGTGCACGGCGGTAAACATTATTAGTTTATTAGCCAACGGATCACATGGACAAGTTAACCTTGCTTGGATAGCCTTTCCACGTCTGACAGCGCTGAAGGTAACTTAATATGTACTTGTTGTATCATTTGATAATCGTGCCGACAAGATCGTTTGCGACGTCATAGACGCGACCACTGTAAGTTATTACACTGTGCTGGCAACGGTGAAATTAAAACGTTTATTACTTGTCTTTGGCTGAGCGCGACTGCGCCAACGGCATGGACAAAGAAAAAAATGTTTAATTCACAGACCACTGGTACGAAGCTTGTTCTCCGTGATTTCTCTAAACGAGGGGATATATTTCTCGCTGCGCAGTCTACGTTTGTGAGAGTATCGTAAGGGTAGGGAAGGAGTTAGGTTTGGTCGGTCCCTTGCTTTCGGTGGTGGTGATGGTGGCGCCGCTGTCGTGTCTTTGATGCGGTCTCTGTGGTGGCGGGAGATGACACTGGAAAATATAAGTTTTGTTTATGGATTATAGTATTTGTTGTTTTTTTAAATATAGAATCCAGATTAATTGCAAAGGTTATCTGATTACCTATCTAGTAGTACTTTGAGTTTATATTGTATTTATATGTGTTTAATCAATTTGCCACATATACCATTTAGGTGCAGCCCTGAAAATATTCAGTTTAGTTATTAATCTTCATGCTTTAAATGCGGATATTAGTGTTGGAGTAGTAATAAATCCCTTTAAACCAAAGGCAGGTTAGAAGCAGTAATGCAAAGTTAAACAAAATTAAAATAAGTTTCGTTGCTCGCTCACCCTTGCCGTGGGGTATTATTTTTGTAACCACAATTTTCAACTCTGGATATGTATTCATAGGGCTCATAATCGTCCTATCAGTCGTTGTAATATTGTTGGTGCATATTGGACTTAATCGTGCTTCTGAAATATGTTAAAAATAAAACTGTGTTTCGGAGGTAAAATATTTAAATCATTACAGTGTCTCAAAACGCCCCAAATTTCCATTTCTTTGTGATTTAAACGGAAATTTGGACGTCGCCTTGAATTATACGTCTATAGTCTATGGTTGTATCATCACAACCCACACCTACCCCACTGCTTCCTCTTACAACGTGAAGAATCCAAAGTTCACTATAGTTGATGCTAGTCAAGTGGAAATTGGCAGACTTCACATAACAACAACAATTATCTTTATTGTACACAATCAAAGTTTTACAACATATTATAGAAAACTGAGATACAAATCTTATAACATCAAGAACATTATGAAGAACTCTCAAGGATGCAGGTTCGTTTACGATGATTTTTTGTACCGAAGCTAGTGATAATTAAAAGTTGAGAAATTAGAGTTACATTAATTACGGACAGGATTCAGAGTTCATATCACTAGGCTATGCATCATTTGCATGCTTATTTGTAAAATTAATTAATTACCACACTTGAGGATTAAGACATACGTAAAAATTCATATTTTATAACCACGTAGAGTTCTCGCCAATTTTCTAGTATTCTCTGAACAGTCAAATGATTTGTATCGTAACAAAATTACAGGACGAAGGATAACTTCACAGCGTACTAGAAATTTGGCAAGAACTATACACGCTCTTATAAACTTAATATAGAGCTTGATACGCCAACTTATTTAATACGTACCCCACCGCAACGTGTAACAATAAAACCAACTACGAAAAGTAGTAAGTTGTAGTAGTAAAAAGTAGTAAGGACGTAGATATTTACCTGACTGGTCTTCTGTACTTTTCCCAATGGCCGTCTCCCCACTCGGTGACGTAGATGACTTCTTAGGCTTCTCGGGACCATAGCTTCGCATACGAGCGTGAGCTAAAATTGCCATAAATATTGCCATTAGCTTGTTCCTCAAAATACAATTATATAATGTACTATAAAATGCTAATAATACGCTCACGTAACCAACCATAACAGACTAACAGCTTGCCCGACTGACTCTTTAACAATTGCGTAATTGTTCTTCAACTATTCAGCTTTTCAGCCAATAACGTCCAAATCCCTTACTTCATTAGTTACCGACAAAGTAAAGTCGCCTTTGAAGTTTGCACTGGAATTGTTCATCAAACGGGTTTGTTCATGCGATACTTACGATTAGCGAAAACTGTGGAGCGGTGAATCGATTGTCCGACTGCTGATAACTCGGGCAATGTTATTGGTCGTCTGTTACTTCTTTGTCCTCTAGATCCTCCCATGCTATACTCTCTGAAAATTAAAAAAAAAGTATAACCGCGTTACGCGGATCACGATTTACGTATAAAGTACAGCAGTCAACTTATTTCTTTGTACATTAATTCGTTATATAAAATAAAAAGTACTGATACGTATGTTGAAATGTATCAATCGCCAATAGTAGTTGCACGCCAATGAGAAAAATATTAAATAAATGGGTATGTATAGTTATGTGTTAATAAAATTACAATGTTGTGGTTATATTTAGTGCGTCTGAGGAGCTTCATTCATCCTTGCTCCCACTCTTATTTCAACCTTAACTCACGGGTACCGACTTTCGGGTTCTTCATAACCTGCAAGCCTTTGGTATAACTGACGTCCACGGGCGTAGACCGCTTACTATTAGATAGCCCACCTTCCCGTTTGTCGCCTGCTGATAGTGTATGATGTAATGCTTGGTTTGACAGTGTATGAGTAAGGTGGTACTTACTCTCTAAGTGGTTCGCGCCAAAAGTCTGCGGTGTGTACCGGCGGGAATGCGTAATGGTTTTGGTAGCCGAAGCTGTCCAGCCCACTGGCACGCAAGCTCGCGTGCAGCGAGTTCTTCATGCACTGCAACTATTTATTGAAGTTTCCGTTAGTGTTGTCGACTTATGTCCGTACTATCTAAAATAACATTTTATAAACTAATGCATAGGAATTCAGTGAAATTCACTTGTTGAAACGATTACGGACTTTGGTGTTCCTACAATGGTGAAGCAACTACATAATGGATTAATTCGTATCCTTTCCGCAGTGCAAATAATATCTACTAACAAACTTTTTATAATTGTTACAAATAAATTATCAAGCATTTTTATTTCAAAATAATTTTAATTTCGTGTGATATTATCTGGCATTGTAATAGCAAGCATAGCATAACAATAAAAATTGAGCAATTATAGAATAAAAATCGGATATAGATCATGCAATTAGTATCACACGGTACTCAGTTTATCGGCGCCCGCGCAGACCACGCTTCGCGGGTTGACAGGCGTGGAAAACCTTTCATAGCCACTGAGTTTTTTAACAGTGAAGTTAGGTTACGTTCGGGCATGTCCAAACAGTGTTATAGGTCCGATTTTACTTGATAAAACCGCGGGGAAAGGCTAAAAGCATTAAAACAATGATGGGGAATCTACGAAGAGACAGAACTAAGTACAAGTTTATTCGCAGGTCACATGGGACTCAAAACTTAAAAAAAACTACTGAAGAAGTAAGAAAAAAAATTTAAAGTCTATCTAAACACGGCATACCTACTATTTACTTTGAATTTTAATGTCTGCGACGTTTGAATCTACGTTTGTTGGCAAGAAAATCGACAATTGCAACATTTTGTTTTTGGTATATCATGTCATGGTCAAGCTGTGATAAAATTGTGCATTGTTCTGATTAAACATGCCTATCGACTATTAGATTCTCCAAACCATTCATTGACAGAATACATTCAGCGTACCTAATTCTATTTTCTAAACCACATATTACGTCCTATGTCAAAGTGTTACTAATTAAAATCTAAACAAACCAAGATACTCGATCGTAAAAAAATATAATATTACTAACGTACGATTGTTTCACGGTTAACAGCTCCGCGTCCGATGTTTTAGTCTAATCGCCCCTTTCGGCACTGTCGTATACTTACCCTTGAGTATTTTCATATCTGAAGCCACAATCCGGAGTGACCGCGACGCTCAAAACTTGGTCTTGCTATGTTGCGATCGCTTATTGCGAAGATATAACTTGAAATAAACACTACGGTCTGTTGTTTGGCGAGCAATACCTCGTTTTCGCTACTGAACCTCTGCTTTACTCGCAACGCAAACACTTAAAGTGTGGGTAACGTAAACCTGTGCAACGGTCACCGAAAACGCTTCAAGCGGGGCGTTACACGAGTGGGGCCACGAAACGGGGTGTGGCGGGCGCCGCGTGTGACCGCAAACGTACGTGTGCGTGCCTCGCGGCGGCGCCGTCGAAGAGTAGGTTGGTGACGCCGGTGGCGGCCGCGAGTACCTCTCTGCGCTGGCGCTCGGCGTCGCCGCGCAGCCGGCGCACCAGCCGCTCCGCATCCGCGAGCCGCGCCCGCAACTCCGCGCGCGTCTCGTCCGCCACCGGCTCCACGGCCGCTGAGCTGCTGCGGACCTCCAGCTCGCGAATTTTTCTGTTCAAAAACTTAAAGTAGAGCATTTTTAAGCTAATCACCAGTAATTGAACCAGGAGACTTTTCGACCCTTTTTTTATGAGGAATCAGCTGATGGCAATTGAGCGTTGTTGCTCATGGAATTTCGTATAACATTCGAAGCACTACTATTGCAGTTCTAGCTGCGAATAGGTGGCAGATGACCACATGCCTTGATATACTGATGGAACAACACAGGTGTTACCAATGCGAAAGCAGAAAACCTACTTATTAACGTTGGTTAGAAAGTTGGCTTGTAATCTATGATGAATTACATAGCCAAATTATAAGTAGGTTGTGTTTGCGAAGTGCACTCAACACACAATAGCCAGTTTGAAAGTAACATAGCCTAGATGTCGTAAAGGTAAACTCACTCTGCTTGCGCCTCAATTATTCTCTGCAGCTGCAACGCCCGTGCCTCGGCCGCCCGTGCTTCACCGCGCGCCACCACCGCTTCTTTCTCGAGCTTGTTAACTTCGCGACGGAGGTTTATTTCCTGGAGTAATCAGTTTTAATTATTATTCTATAAACGTAGTACGTAGAAACACGTTCTGCTTTATCGTTTTCATATGTCTTTATATATTTTAACTTTTTATCTATGGTCAACAGCAATATATTTCATAATTGCTTGATTTCCGACAGACTGCGATCGGTCTTAAATTCTCATGAGTAATGAGTGGAAACCTAAGTGAAAAGTTTATGAGTAGATGTTGATGACTTTATTTTCACCATTATTATAATAATATATATTTTGGTAAACAAATTAAGAAATGGATACCTCAGTATTTTCAATAACTTCGTCAGTAGTTGTGTTCGGTGAACTCGACTTCGGAGATGCTTCCTTGTTAAATATCAACTGAAATTGCAGATCTGGAAACAAAAGAAGTTATTATTAATACCTACTTATTAGTAGTCTTAGGAATATTGGTATGATGGCTCTGTTAAATAATAAATTTAGTTAATCTCGAAAAATAATAATATTTATTTATCATTATCCAAAGCGGCCCTGATGGTGGTTTGTGGATAACAAATTAATTCCAATTTGTCAATCTCACGTAAAGCATCATTATTAAATTACTTCATATGACCTAAAAATATCTAACACCTAGGCGTTATGATACTAACTCTACATTGAGTACCAAATTCAAAGTTCTTATAGGTCGAAATCAAGTAGGATTTTTTCAAGTAATCCCGAACCACGTTACTTCTAAGACTGAATTGTTAACTATAGTACGGTGACGATCTTCACAACAGTACCTCTGTTCCTCTCCCTCAGGGCTTCAATTTCCGCGTGGAGCCCACTCAGCATCAGTCGATGCTGTTCCTGCAGGAACCGCACGCTGTGCTCCAGATGTGCCACCCTCGCAGTTGCATCTGCCCCGCCGATGATGAACCCAGCGTTCGGTTCTGGCGAAGCTTTCTTCACCTGGAACGTTTGATGGTTTGGATGTTTCTGTTGGTTTGAAGTGGTTAAATTAAGATTATTATATCACGATAAAGTTGTGGGGTTTAAAATTGATTGATCTATTCGATAAGTATCACTGATATTCGATCGGTATCGCAATGCTCAGTAAATGAAATATGGGCACGACGCCCACGCTTGTTGCATTATTAAAGTAACTGCCTCATCAAATAATTACGTTGTTGATATTTAAGGTAACAACATATTATAACATATTATTATGCATTATTTTATATTTATATTTAACTAACATTGTTTCATACACAGTTTACCTATTACCTACATTTCTGTTAAGCATTTATTTGATCGACTAACACATGTGTGTGTAAGCTTTGTTTGTGTTTCTGAGGTCTTATTTCTGTAAGTCCTTGTCAACTGCAACATACAGAATCTAGTACAGGATTGAGTGTGTTTAGTGTTATCACTAATACCTAATACAAACTTCTTTGTAGATTTTTGCGAATAAATTAAGAGTTAAAACGTAATTTTGAACGCTTCCGACAATGAATTTAATCAACGTCAACGTTTACGAAGATTCAGCGTACATTACTCATATACAAGGAAACTATGTTGAGGTCATGAGTCAATGGTAACCGCATAATACACAGATGTCATGTAGATGTAAGTCAATGACAGATGGAATTGTCAAATTATTTGAAGCTAAGGTCATACGATAACCCTTTTTTTGGCATCTCTTTCTCTATCCCTGCCTCCTTTATTGTTTAAAGAATTAAAGAAGGACTCACTTCCATTTAAAATTATTATGAATTATATTGCATTACTATACAACATTACGTTATCAAACATTATGACCTGGTAGAAATAAGCCATCTATCGGTAATGTCGAAAAATATTACAATTTAGCATCTTCCACGTCACTTAACAAAACAATTACTGTAATGTAATATTTGCAATTTCTTTTAATACTATCGGTAATTTCTTAATTTACACGATATGCTTTACTTCTGGTTTAGCATTCTAATTTATCATAACCCAAATGCAAATTCTACCGGACTATCATTCGCTGCAAGTAAATGTAAGTCTTACAGTAGCGCATTGTGAAACAAACAAGATTCAAATGCTAATATACTATTGCGTAAATCCTCGTACTATTAAGCAAACTGACTCATTTAGAACCACCTATCCTTTGTTCTCGATACGCGAAAGACTGATACCTTTGTCAGGGGATAAGTTCATGACTACTAGTAAATTTCTTTAATTATACTACTTTCTCGTTGTGTCGTTTAGTCGGAAACACGTCTAGATATCGATTCAAGGAAGTGGAAAGCCCCAACTACGCTCAAGGACCTTCCTGCCCGTGTCACTGACCGACAACCGTTTTATACCATCGATTTCATTTTCTAAGCTTTCGAATACTTAAGTACGGTGCAATTCGTTTAGCGTTTTTATTTTTATTTTTGCATAGCCTGAGTTTTTTTTTAAAGAGCGGAATTAATGCGTAATAGCGGTTGTTCTATTCGTTCACCCAACTAGGTGAGAACTAGGGCGAGAATCAATAACTTGGTTCACAAGATAATAAAAAAATATAAATAACTAATGAATATACTTAAATTTGACGAATACATCAATGATAACTTGCATAATAGTACGATTTCTTAGATTAGATTCTAATTAGAATATAAATGTTTTGAAGTCTTTTTGCAAAACACAAGTACATACATTAATAGTTTTGTTCGTGTAAATAATTTCATACTTAATCATTGTAAAATTATATAAATAATTTTATTCAGGAAAAGATCGTAAGAAAAATATAAATAATATTGGCAACCATTTATCATCACACATTCGAGATATCTATATGAAATTCTGTGTTAAATGAGATTTGAAAAAAATGCGACCTTTTCAATCACTCGGGAATAATAAGGATGATCCACATCAAATAACAATATTCTGACACTAATTCAATGTTAATGAAAATAAAACTATTAATGATATCCTTACTTGCAACTTAGCGAAGGGTGCCGCTGGTACGAGGACCTTAGAAGCCATCGTAGAGTTTCTTCACCGCAATACAGCAATCGACGATTAGCGCAACCTCCTTTGTTATCAACTACCTCGGAGCACGGGCGTGCTTGCAATGGAAGATATCCGACATTTGTGCACAGCAAAATAAACGACGACCTTGCCCACTACGCGTAATAATTAAAAATAAAATCCACGATAGGCACACAAATAAACAGTCCGCGTTTCTCTTCCACAACGCGATTATGAGGTAGACGTTTTCTTACTGACTACGGGTCTACGAACTCCGCGACCAATCTAACCTTGAACTAGTGACTGGAATTGACTTGTGACGAGGGTACTGGATTTTCTAAGGTTTTGTAGCGCTGGATGGTTTTTCTTTATTGGTTTTCTCGTGTTAGGCGGACAGTGCCGGAGCCGCCGGTGACCAGGGCAGGTGCAGGGTGAGGGTGCGATAGGCGAAGGGCGGGCAGCGGGGGACGGGGGTGCAGCGTATCGATCGCGCCGCCGCACTCAGGTCTCGCGTATCGCTGACTCACGGGATTCTGTCACTACGAGCTGTGGCGCAGTGCCAACAGCGCTGATGGCTTTACGACATATCATCGGGCTAATAGCTTAATTTTCAACAGCGGTCCGCTAATATATGGCTGATTTAGTTCAGGAGGCTGGGGAAATATCGTACATATCGTGTAGATTTATACACATATCGATAGTACTAAAGCATCCAATGAAATTTAAAAACGCACTTCATCCGTCCTAGATAATGTATTGACCTAGTTAACACGTGAAGTATATATTTAAATTAATATGAACTAAACACGTTATCTACTTAAGTAACCACCACGCGCATTAACATTTTAAAGAGTGGCCAATAAAACATAGAATTTTATTGTATCGCCCAAAAACTAATTAATAAAATTTATAATACTTCTAATGATTCACGCTTGCTTAGATTTATTAGTTTCAAGTATTTATTATCAAGCCCGAATAATGTATGCATGAAGTAAATATATCTAAACAATTTAATAAAATTGGAGTGTCTGTTTATACCTAATATTAAAATACACGATACATAGGTTGCACCAAAATATATATTATGTCTGTCTGTTTGTTCCGTCTTACCTCTGGAACGGCTGAACCAATTTTGACGGGACATATACATATACACATATACACTGGCAGATATAGGAGGTTATGGAGCATCAAATAGCCTATATTTCAAATTTACTTATCACAACTAGTCGTAAATAAGTTTAATAAGATATGAGAGACGAATATCAGATTAAGAGATGAAAATACTGAATCCGAACAATGAAAGTCCGCTAAAGGTAGCCAAAATATTTTATAAGTTTCTTATCTATCTATCTATACTTATTATAAAACAAAGTCCCCTCATGTATGTGCCCTTTTTTCTCAAAATCTGCTAGTCGGATTTTTGTACGGTTTTTACTAAAAGATAGTGCAATACTTTGAGAAAGTTAAAGGCAATAGTGCATTACGATTTTATGTCAAT
>DWPQ01001245.1:0-12785 GCA_018251795.1 Perichares adela | reverse complement strand
TATTGCGACTATAATTAAAGATCTAAGCTATCCTATATCTCAAGTTGGACCAGACTGCTCACGGTGTGCCAATTTAAGTTAAAATCGGTTATGTAAAACTATGGTTATGACAAACATCGTGACAGGAGATTTATATATATTAAGAATATATATATCATCAAATAACCTGCTAATTTGTCGGTTGTAGACACAAAAATATAACAAAATCTTTTTTGAATTTTAATCTTATGTATTTTTTTCGTAATGAATGGATAATGTGTCAATTCTATCAAACCACTTTTGTCCAGCTTTCTGAAAAATCTTAATCCCATTCGTTGCGAGACACCCTGAAAACTCGTCAGTAGGAAGAATATTCACGATAATATCACAAGATTCCAAATATGTCTAAAAACAGAAAAATGTAATAAACTTGGCTCAGGACAAAAACATTACAAAACAGTCGACAGTAATCCCTAAACCTCATTAATAAGCCATAATAACGCGTTAACTGCACCACGGAGATGGGTAACAATAACAAAGTTGATCCGGTGAGGGACGACACGACTTAACTGACGATAGATATAACGGACTGAGACTCCGCGCGGTATCACAATTACTTGGATACGACACAAATAAATATTACTCACGACACAAATTAACGTGACGTTTATTCATTTATTCAGCCCATAATTTATACACATACAAATGATTTCACTGAAAACTTTAATATAGATAGATAGATAGATTCGGACTCAGATTCTTACTTAATGCTTAATATTAAATGTTTTTCAATTCACCTGGAATGGGAAGCCAAATAATAAAATGATAAATAAACCCTGCCGGCAACTCAATCGTTAAAATATAATTTTCTTTCTGAAAATATTAAAATCTACTTTAAAATTATTTAAAAAATAATTCGTTCATCTCATGAGATCTTATGTGTAGGTATGTAATTCATAATGATTCTGAAGTGTTCGAACCAGGATTACCTTGCGTCGTAAAAAGCTTGAACATTGAGATTACACAAATAAATGAAATTAGCTATCGGATGGTATAGAAGATTGCTTTGATTGGAAGTAGAACCCGAGACTTCGCTCAGCAGTCAAAGGTTATTTGTCAACGATGCCATATGGTCATTAATTTGGCCGTGTCTAATAATGTACACGTTTTGTACTATCTACATTTAGCTTTCAACTGAAACAGTATTAAATGTACTAACACATATTCAAGTCCTTTTTTTTACAATTTCTATAGATGAGTGAACGGAAAAATACAAGAATTCAGTTTAGTCCGAGATAAGTTCTCAGTTAAATACCGTGATATTAAACTGTGCGGTAATTTTAAATATTTCATTTTGAATTTATTATAATGTAACTTGAAATAATCAATAATGTTTAGTTAGTGAGACTTGGCACTTATCCCATTTGTCTAGTTCTAGTGTGCAGGTGAATATAATTTTCAGGACGGAACTGTCTTCCTCTTTACCGTATCCGCGTCATCGCGCTATTGAACCATACAAATACTATTCCTAAATGAAATCCATTTTGATACCTAGTATGTTTTTATAAAGATTTCATAGATTCATTAAACCTATGAATTACTAGTATTCACGAACCTGAGTGATAACAAGTACCGGGACCGATTATCGGTCGTTCCAGATATTCGTGATTGATGTTTGTTTTCGGGCGTTATTTGTGATTTATCATTTGTGTGTGTGAATGCGACCTCCAAGTGTGCAATACAAGAATTCTAAATAGTGAGTGTGAGGTAAGCTTTAAATGATTTATAGTCAAAGCTTACAGGAATACTTTGCTGGGCCAATACCAAACGGTAGTTCGTCCGATATGGTCAATGACCAATTTCCACGAGGTCGTCTATCAAAGCGGGATCCGCTCAGCTGATGTCGACACCCAGCAGGTCGGCGGGTTGTTTCCGGCGCGGCCGCTTTGATACAGCGTCCGTACTGCCTTTGATTTCACCTGTAGTGTCGTGTGTCTTTAAGCATTCGCTTGTCAATAACTGTTTTTAATATATGTAGTCGTACTGGGGTTACTAGACGTAGACAATGTTGAACTGAAAATACAATGAGTATTTGAAGAACATCAACTTATTGTCAACATTAAAGCTAGCTGGTGTCGCAATCCTAGAAATAACTAAAGAAACCTAGGTCCGTTTTGTGTAAATAAATTCTAATCGTGCAATAAATTTTTCAAAGAACATATTCTATTAAATAATAAACATAAATCACGCACCATTATTCATCCTATTTTATTTTCTGTCGCTAATAGTCATCCAGCGTATTACGTGATTGACGTATTTAAACTGTCAGCAATCCAAGTGGGAGGCGCTGAGAGCTGTCCTACGTCACTCGTCTACGTTACCTGTAACAAAATAGAGAATTGTTATAACGACACACTACTAGCTGTATTTTGTCACATTTTGTATTTTGTCAGTACAAATTATCGTGGTAGTGAAATTATTATTGACTGTAGTTAAGAATATAAAAGACGACTTTCAAGATAGGACAGGACATAATACCTATGAGTGAAGTTCACACTATTCAGGTGAGGTTAGCTTGGCGTCACGGATTGATGGAGCAATTTCAACCCGATGTAATAGACAACCAATCTATCAAACAATTCCTGCGACAGGGCCGTCAAAAGTTACTCACACACAAAACACAAGCGCGCACAAATCCATTTCATTATTCAATGACAAGTTATTAGGAGAGATAAACACAAGCCTACGACATAATTTACCGTACTAGATATTAACTATTCTACTTAGACGTCTGGCCACAGACTATTTTGTAACAGAGAGTGCGGTTACTACGAGCTTAAATGATTTAAGTTACAAGCTACGTCTTAGGTCCCGAGCACAACAGATTACCCTGTCGAGTCTCGGGTTGTAACATAAGCGAAGCTTAAATGCCTTGCTTTGAGTTGTGACGAGTGTACTGGACTAATAATTAGTATAATATAGTATAAGCAGAGAATGATGCGTCTGGTTGATTCGTTCACGAAACTACGATCGTTAAATTTGGTTTAATATTTTATTAAAATTTATATTACAATTTAATTCTCTATAATTAATTTCTCATGAACCTAAATATACCTACGATAGTTACACGTATAAACAACATAGGCGTCCTACAAAAAGCGAGTTTACCAATTGACTTCTTACCAGAAATATATTGGTACCATGCATGAAGTTATAAATGTCGATGAGCAGTGGTGACTATTAGTGGCGCGGCAATTTTTTTGGCGGAAAAATATAGACACATAACTGTAACCACTAAACAAGTAAAGTACTGGTCGGTACATAAATCTTCGACGTTATCCGCTTACATAGACTAGAAAATTAAATTTAAAAATAAATTGAACGGCGGGAATAACGTTTGCACGAACTAATTCAAATTAAGAACGGGCAACGCTTTGCGCCCGTCGTCGTCGATGCAGATTTTTATTTATGTGCCATTTGAGTTAGCCTTGTAGTCGGTACGTGTGCTAAACTATCCGTTTTCTATACTCATATTATAAATAGGAAAAATTACATTGTTTGTTTGTTTATTTGCATTGAATAGGCTCCGAAACTACAGGGCCGATTTGAAACATTCTTTCACCAATCCGTGATAAACATTTTTTTACACTTAAAGGGGAGTCAGTTAGTCATCTATATTTGTTCAGTAATAAGTGAACAAAGAGTTAGAGGTATTAATAAAATTAATGTGTATCATTAATATCATATTACAACTTTAGTACTTAAACGTCACGCAGTTAATGTCTTTACAGCTAGAGATACACCGTAGATAACATTATGGATGGTTAGTGCTTAGTGATAGAAAGGAAAATTATCAGTTATACATGTTTTTTACGACTCTACTATTGTGTTCGGATACCACATACTAACATCATTGCATTGAAGTATGAAATTAACAATTAAGGAAAAGTTTGAGTTGGGACTTTCACAAATTACAAAGATGAAAGTAGTCAGTTGATAAATGTACAATTAGTGACTTATTCCGCAGAACTGGAATGAATGCAAATACCTAAATGTAGTCCCTTAGGTAACAACGCTCACACCTGTAGTGTCCGAGAGTAGTATTTGCAGTATGTCCGTCACGATCGCGGAAACACTGAATCCTTCGCGGACAACGTTTTACCGTTCTGTACACAGTGTTAACGCCTACAATATTTCTTCAGCGCTCGCCTGGGAAAAGCTTTCAAACATTATCCTATTTGCTAGCACTACATGTACATGTCGTGCGGCATAGACATTAATTCAGACTTATAATAAATTAATTCTTTTTGATTACACACGCACACACTTAATGGCATCACATAGATACACACACAATTTTCGCGACTTCCTCAGGTAATCGTTATTTGCAAATGTATTTTTTTATTCCTATCATACACATTTAAAATAGCTATTCGTTACAGTTGTGGTGTAATGTCGTTTAAAATATTAAAACTGCAAAGAATGTATGATGTTTCTTATTTTTTAGTTTACGAAATATAAATAAATAAATCTTTGCGCAATCTATAAATTACTTTCAGTAATTAGTTATATAGAAAAATAAATGACGTTCCAATTTCGACCACCTACAACAATAATAACCGCAGTCAGTATTGCCCACAAAAGTTATGTTTATAAGTTTTTATGAAGATCGCTGACATCACAGATCACACAGAATTTTGACATCGTATTCACTCAGTCACATCAAATCAATCAACTGTACATGAAGTGTGACGTGTTGCTTAGTACTAAAAACTATTTCGAAAACCAGTCTCATTCCAGTTTTGGAAAGTTGTTAGGAGCTTAGGCACGGATTTGTAGAGTTATCCTACCTGAAATTATCTTTACTGGAGCTTATAAGTTCACACTAGTCAACATTGGATCAGAGAATAGAGGTCTCAAGATTACATTTTAACAATTCTTCAATAACTTATGGTCGACTTTCGACTACCACACGATCTCTAGTAAACATAAAAAAGGTCACGTAAACGTGTAAACGTAATATAAACATGAACAGTACTAAGCGAGCGTTTATGCTATCGCTGCATCAAGAAAAAGCTTCATTAATTATATGTTCCGAACAAAAAGCACGTAATCAATGCCCCCGCTTCAATTAATTTTACAAGTAGTGTCATTACGTTTTTGCGAACCCTACCGTACCGACGTAGGCATATCTCGGCGGCGTTATTATACGACTCGGATTCTCGTCTGATGTAATGACACGGCCGCGACAGTGACCGCGCCTTTACATTGTACAGACAACAAACAAAATATTATATAATATAAAATACATCAGGAACAAAGTACCAACATCTATATGAAACGTACCATTATTAAACTAGGAATTACTATCGTCACCTCATTCAAAATTAATCCAGTGTTTAAGGTAAATCCAAATTTCGTATGTTGTAGTTTCTATTTATTCCATCTTTGTTAATACGTCACAAAAATAAAGTACATAATATTGTATTCATCATCATCACCATCATGACCTATAATTTTCCCACTGGGGTTGCTGCTAGGGTTACCTCTCACACTGAAAGCATTTAAGGCAATAGTCCACCAAGCTGGTCGAGTGTGGCTGTGTTTTACACATATACTTTATACTTACTATAATTCGTAACGCATCTGTGAGTTATTAAAAAAAAACGATTTTGTTTCATAATGACATTTAGTGTTTTTTTTGGGATCATTATTATACGGTGTCTATATCATTATAATGACACAGCTCGACTGTGACCGCGCCTTGACATTGTATGGACCGCAAAAAGTAGAAGAACATAATGATAGTAAATTGTTGTGTGATTGATATGTTTATAAAGATAAGAGCGACCTTATACTGTATTTTTCAATGTTATTTAAAACACTCAAAAAATTGAAAGAAACTTTTAAGGTGACAGATGTCTTAGCGAATAATGACAGGAATGCAAACTATTTGAGATTCGTTAAAGATGACTGAGGTCTCCATTGGCTACATTAAATCGAATAATTCTGGGTATTGCTGCAGGTAGCAGGACATAAATCCTATACGATTCGTCAAAAGAATTACCAACGACATACACTAATTGTGGAACAAGCTGCTTCAAGTATTTTTTGTTTCAGTAAAAAGACTAAAAAATGCGTCAACGATTAACCCGGAGTATAGAAAATTTTCCCTGAATGAAAATGAAAAATTAATAAAACCATGAAACTTTTTGATTGGACTCTATTATTGACCGTGTAACTGAATCAAAATTGCGGTTATTTAATAAACTATAAAATATTGTTCTATAATAATGGTGATTGTTCTGCGAACCGTTGGTGCGTTCCGCGCGGCCGCTCCCTGCGTAATGATGCAGAGGACGCCCGGACGAGCGCCGAGCGGCGTTATTACCGTATTGGCAAAAACACTAATAACCCATTGTTGTGAATGAATGAGTGAATGAAACAATCGGGACGGTTCGCGACGGAAATCGCTTTTTGGACGCGCATCATTCCGAAAGCGGTTAATGTGACGGGCACGCCGCGTGATGCCGTCTCATTTTGTGTTCACTCTCGGGTAGACCTTTTTACAGAAATCTTCAGACAGACTAATGTTCAACTTATGTTATTACCTGTTTTGTACAAAGGAACATATCGTTCTCTAGAGTGTACATGAATTTATGTGAAGTCTGTTAAAATTACACACTATCAATTCACATATAACAAGCATTTTAAACGACTAGTTTTCAACCCAGGTCGGCACTGACCACTTGGTAAAACCTAGTCTACACACTCATACTGCTCTAATTGTGGAGAGATTAGTGGTCAATGCAAATGTCGACCGCAAATTTTCGAAATATCTGAACGATTGCGAACCTATGATAACAACCGGAATCAACGGTTAATCCGCCGAAGCTCTAAAAAGATTGAGACATTTTGCCACAAGCGGTCATCACTCCAAGTGTTGCGTCGATCGACCACATCAGTACCGCTCAAACCGTCGGCTACTTCGAATGTTATCTACAACTCATTTCGTATACATATAATTATATATAGCCTGAAATTCTAAGAAAAACTCTGTACTATAACGACTTTAAACTTCTGTTCTAGGTATAGCAGGTTCCACTATGAGCAGTGTGGAGTATGCCTGCCCAGCACTTACTTATTCTAGTCTAGTTTTACTCAAGTTTTTTCTTTAAATATATATGTTAAGTAACCTCTAGATAAACATCGTCGTGAATCAAACGTTGCAGTCACCCCAATAAGACTGACATTTGAATAATTTTAAAGCGAAGAGGCACTTCCTAACTAACCCGATCGTCGGGCTATAAATCTTGCCCGTATGCCGCGGCTTCAGCGCCGAATTGACCTTTATTCCATTGCGATAAGATGCAGTTGACGTGCTCAATTGTCCGGAAAGACAGATGGGCTTATAATTGTTGGTTGTGCTGAGGGAACAAACGTCGGCTTGGTTTTACTTACAGCGATGTACCTAGTGTATCAACTAAGAAACGTTATCATAAACGTGAATCGATTATTGGCAAATGCTAGGTATCATTATATTATACCAAGATCTTTATATTGAATTAGAGACAACAAACCTGAGACTTGCATGTGAGCACAATGACATGTAGTAAGTATATTGTGGTTAAAGGTGTGCGAAGTCTGGTAATCTTACAACTGGCCAGCATATGGACAGTAATAGGTGGTAACAGTAATGAACACGTTCTTTCTACCAGACGAATCGCTAAGGAAAGTATTTTATAAGTTCTACCTTTAGAATACTTTGGCAACAGTACTGAGTATCCATATATTAATTAAACATTGTGCAGCTAGTATTCTATTTTTCCAATAGTTCCTACAATAACCAGTTAGAATTTCCTGAATGTTTCGTGTTAAATACGCAATTTCGTACCGCCTAGACTGAAATGCCTAGATTACGCATTCAGTTTCCTTAACAACCGTGAAGAAATCCGAACACTGAGGCTATAACTTTCCTCGTGTGAAGAAAGGAAATTCCATATTTTTGCTATTAAAGTTACAGGTCTCAAGTATAATCCTTAATTGCAACATCTACTATGTACTATGTATAGGTGCATAGTACCTACTTTTACATATTGTAAGTGTTACAAAATAAATAAATTTCTTTAATATTATTTTATGTATTATTCGACTAGTATGAAGTTACAAATGCAAATCTGGATATTAAATGATAAAAAGGAAAACAGGTATGATGGCACTGGCACTCATAATTGTGAAATGGCAAACGTGATATTATTATTGAAAATGTGATATACGAGTACATAGAAAGGGAATAAATGATAGATGATCAATAATTGTATATTTAATAAATAAAGTGATGTAACTTGCAGTCAAGTCAGTAAACTTTGAAAAATATACAGAAGTTCTCACCAATTTTTAAAATTATAAATAGTGTTATTTAAAGGTCGTTAGTTAGTTCTCATCCTTAGTTTACAGAAAATCCGCTTGAAAGTCATGTATATAAATTGCTACGCGAAACAGAAAATAATTAAAGGCACCCCACACTGGAACCTATCCTGTGCGAGTGCTATTTATATTATTATTTTTCTTTCCATTACATCATAAAAAGAGATGAATATTACGCTATGAAGTAGGAGTATTAAGGATGAATTATGAAAAATTATATGACTCGGCAATTACACTGTTAATTTAACGAATTTTATCTAATAACAAGGATTTAGATACGATTGAAAATGATTAGTGTGACGTATCTTCCTCTTATCAACAAGAGCTTGCAGTTGTTGCTAAAGTGCCGTCAATAGGTACTCACAGTCATACTGTCATATATATTGTCCTCTCAAGTCAGAGTTCAGAGTTTAAATCCCATTTAATCCACTAACTCTCTGAAGTCACGTTCGTAACAATTTATCTTGCTTAACGTTGATAATCGCAAGAAAACTTTTACAGTTGAAAGCTTACAAAATTCTCAGTGTTTAAATATCCCGATTAGGCTACCACAGAATTAGTTTTGAGATGTTCTAAGTTAAGGCTCTATTCCTGGGAACTTTTAAGTCTATTAAATACAAGTCGTCGTCCGCGTAGTTATAACGCACTAGCACTAGCCGTCACACCGCGGCACCGTGGCCATCAGCAGAACTACCTTACATCACAGTGATAGCATATTGTTTTAGTTACAGCGTTTTATGGTGAAATCATTTAATTTATTATACTACACCGAAAGTTTTTCATTTTAGACATACGTTTTGAATTATACATAATTATTTAGTGTTTGAGAAAATAAACCTGTAAGCTTACTTTTAAGTATAAATCAGAAATAAAAAATGTTCACACATTTTCCCGAACAGTTGCAAGTGACATAGATGTATCCAACGAGGCATCACCTGTAACACAAATCCCAGTCAGGAATGTAATTCACGATTTCGCACTCGGCAGGCTACCAACACACAATGGCGTACAAAGACCAATCCCAAGACACCCATCTAAAAATAATAAAATAAAAATTTTAACGTTAAACGGTTTTATAGAAAAAAGATAATGAACTAAAAGCTAAGAAATAATTCTGAAGAAATAAAATAATAAAATCGTTGGGCGCAGCGTAAATTGAGTAAATTTGTAAATACTATTATTTTTTATGCTACTTTTAGATTGCTAACTAGCGTCTTAGCAACTTACGATTTTTTTAAATATCATATTGTAGAATGCGCTGACGTACGTAGTGATTGAAACCAGTTCGATGACAACAGTTTTTGATGTTAACACCGCTCAAGCAAATTACAGGCTGAAAGCCGAGTATGCATCATTGAAACGTATTGAAAGAGTAAAACAGAAGCGCATAATCTTTCAAATTTATAGAAGTAACGCTTTGAAGCTCATGTGTTTAAAATGGAACGAAATTGTTTTAACAGACTTACTTGCTTTATAAGATCAGAGATCATAAAGATTCAACTATGCGCATCAAGCTCGATGCAATGATATTGTTCAAGTAGAACTATGCTGACTATGTCACAGCACCTAGACTTCTAGCGCGCTCGCAAAACCCCATACAAAGTGTACAAAACGCTTGTACACTTAACTTGTAACACTTGCCAGGCTTATTTGGATATTCCATCTCGAACACATGATACATTGGTAGTCTTTGTTGTCAATATTGAATTGTGATTCGGATTCACGCAAAAACTACTCAACGGATGATACTTGACATGATTAGAAGTAATTGACTCCATCACCTTCCGTAACATTTATTTTTATAATAAACCGAAAACAATTATTCCAGCAGCGTTTAAAATCGCATTTTTAGTATTTGACTATCTCGTTACGAATGGCGACGCTGCATTTAAAAGCGAAAAAGAGAGAGCCATGCAAATAACTTCTGCCTTCCCACAACGAAATCGCTTACGTTTATAAAAATATGTATCTGCAACCAGCATTCTCCCTCACATACTGAAGCTAAGCTTTATGCGCGCCACAAAGAGGCAGTTGACACGTAAACCAGAGCGCTTGCCATGATGTTGCATTTAAACATTTTTTTCAATTAAACGCCGTGAAGGGAGTTTTTAGGGATGGCTACGATATAATACGATCCATTACGATACGAGTAATGAATGTGGATGTTGTGTGGAGTTTTGCTTCATTATTCTGGACTACCGCGGATTAGGACACAGGTACCTTTTTCTCGATTAACTTTTTCAAAATCGAAGTCTTTGTAACATATTCAAGTTTTTTTTGTACCAACGTCTGCGTGATTTGTGATATTTATTTATCTCCTAAACATTTACATAATCGTACCGGTTTTACTTGATTGAGTTCTTTGTGACTTAGTTATCCATTTTTAAAATCAACTTTAAAAAGTATTACGTGTTTCGATTGCACTGTCAAAAATCAGTATATAGAGCGTTCTCCAATACTTGTTGGCCGGCAACTTTTTTTAGGTGTTGCTGAGCTAAATGAGCGGCAGCGACTATTTACCATCATCTGTTAATTCATAGGCTATTACATCCTGATCACCCACTTTCTCCGGAAAAACCGAAATCCAGTTTGAATGATCACCGAAAACATTATTGATTTTTTATGCCAATAGCAAAGACGGATTACCCGCCTGACAATTCTTCCTGGCACGTGTACTAAAAAGGAATTGAGTAAACGCATTTGATAATGGGCTGCTCAACATATCGCCTAAAATACGTTATAAGTATCTGTAAAGTTCAGTTTTACGTCAACTTAGTTACTGAGTTCCGTGAATTGCAACGGCCACTGAATATCAAATGACCAGTATTTTCGTTCGCTACCTCTATACCAATAGAAACAAACTACGCGAAACAACTTTACTAGTGAAATGCAATAGCAAACTAAAGGCGAAATAGTTAGAAAGTACCGTGTACTGTTCAAACAATTTACTGTTTTGGGAACTGTATCGAAATGTTAGGGAATGTTGCAGCGAACTAGGACACACTCCGGCGGTCGTGTTAGCTTTTAGGAATCACGGGGAGTTGAGCATCTCACCAATATAACTATTCTGTTTGTTCTTTGATTGCGAAAGTCTGACGTATTTTTGAAATATTTATATGTCCGAGATGCAAATGACACGTTGCCTATTAGGAACGAAGTGGAAGGCCCGCTTATTGTTTAGTTGAAGTCAATTCACTGACGAGACGTGGCTGAGTAGTTCGTGGTATGTAGTGAATATATTTGGAACTAGCTGAACCCGCAAACGTTGTTTTGCCATACAAATTTATGAACCGATTGACATGAAACAAAGCTTTCGACAATATAAAACCGCATCGAAATATTAAAATATTTTTTTTGGATTCTATTGCGTTGTTAAAGGTCTCAATATATTTTTTTTCTCATATTACTGCAATGTACAGTCAGCGTTACATTTTTATTATATTTTTCTTTTTTTTTCAAGTATGATGATGATTACTTGGTTTATGTACTGGTTGGTGTAATGAAAATCTTTTAAAAGTGTAACGCACTGTCTACCACAGTGATATAGTGTATAGTTGTTGTTCAGGGAATACAGGGATACACCTCGACACAGGCAGACGCGCGTTGATTGAACGGTCGAGAAACAATCGTCCAAATTATTCTGTACGAGTTGCAATGCTGGCTGCACATGCCACATACCGCGCTAATCAATTACGGCGAATGCAATGGATTGTGAGTGTGGATAATTTTGTAACGAGTTACGTATTAAATATACCTAATAGTTTTAGGTAGGAATCCTATTCGTTACTAGTGAACGGACTTTTTGGTTACTTAGTGCTCTATTTTCTTATACATCGCCACTTACTACGTGATGGAATTTTAGAAGCATATAATAAGTTAAAGAAAAATTGTGAACGATTTTTGTACGAAACATAGTCCTATAACGGTACTACCCGATATTTGAGAAGTTTATGGAAGATCTACTACTACGCTCGTTTCCTAATGTTATTTTCTTTTGCCGAAGCAAGTGATACATTTGTAATAGGCTCATCCATTAACTAACATAAAAAAGTTAAGTTGTGAAAAGGATTCAATAATTTTGCGTTTAAAATAGAGAAAACCGTCATGGTGGGATAATTAAATGAGTATTAAATATTGTTTTAAAGTATGTACAAGTAGTAAAGCAAGACGCCATAGTATTATGTACCTACCTATAACGTAGTAGTTACGTACTACTGTATGTATATTTGTAGGTATGTTAGGTAGTTGCAGACCCGCGAAGTTCTAGACTAAACACACACTCCAGGGAGGCGAGCGGTGAATATTTCAGACGGCGGCCCACTTCCGTCTAAATAGGTTACAGTGACAACGCGCCCCAAGTGTCTCACCAACGCATGTAC
>DWPQ01001244.1:0-12786 GCA_018251795.1 Perichares adela | reverse complement strand
CTATTGATCATTATGCACACTTTTTTATATAATAAACACTGCAGTTTTTCCTCTATCAACTTTTTTTATGCCAATAGCCAACTATAGAGAAGACAGGACATCTTGTGGTAACCAATCGTCGGACATACGTGTCACCAAATGCCTAAACAACGCATTGCTGGCCAAGAACGAGCCTGTTACTTGCAAACGAAACACATCGAAATATTTCACGGCTAATTCTAGAAAAAGGGTGACATGCTAAGATAGGAAGCCAGGCACGTAGAAATACCTTACTACCATGTATGAGTATCTTTAAACTATGTGGTATAGAGCCTAGCGACTAATAGGAACAATAGGAGGGACTAATAGGAATAATAGGAGGGACTAATAGGACTAATAGGAGGGACCTAGTGCCATAACCTCGTCAGTAGTTCAGCAGGGTACGTGTTGTAGATGAAGTCGACTTGGGTACTAAGATGGATGGAACCAATTACACACAAATTAAATCCGCAATCTATTTACAGAACCGAACGTGCCTCTATCTCTTTTGGAACGACAATCTGAATTAGAGGTCCGTGCGCAGAAGAGCGAAGCATTGAATTTTTCCCCGTGTCTCGCACCGTTCGACAACCCGCCGCCTACGCCGGCTCTGGTGACTGCGGCCGCCAAAGCTTTGCACAATGTCAGCGCTTTTAAAAGTTGCCCCATTCAGGCGTGGAATGAACAAGGACTTTATAGAATAATTTTCAGGTAGGAATCTTTTTTTTCAGAGTTAGACCATAATAGTATGCGTCTATTTTAATATAAATATTGTGCAAAAGTAAATTACGAAAGCTGCAATGTAGAAGGGGGTAATGGAAGTACACCTGGGAGGTTTAAAATGCCAATTTGAAGGTGATGTTTTCAGGTGCACGTCGTGGTCTAGTGGTCCGTCGTTCGAAAGCTACGACGTGCGCGCCGCTACGTGTCGCGTGCTCTCGGCTGCGTGCGCGCATAAGTGCGTGCGCGCTTCTCTCGCTGCCACCAAGGACTGCCTCTACAATTTACTGATGACCTTCACTCCATTAGACGATGGTAAGTTTTCCGTAGGCTTGGAAATAGTTTTTGTTATATAATTTAAGCATTTATTTAGATCATTGGTAATTTTAACATATTGTCGTTGTTAAAAGCCGTTTTACTGCGTCTCGGAATGTACTTTCGCTCTTAATGGTTTTTAATATATCTATTTCTAAAGTACATGATGTTCTTTGCTTAGGTCGAAGTATTAACTGTGGTACAACAAACAAGTGTACAAGACTATTTTTGTCACTGCGTTTTGTTTTATGAATATTTTATTTACTAATTAACTTTGACAATATTTCGTTAATAGTGATTCTGTTGTCAACATTATTTCTTCATTAACATACATATATTTTATTATTAAATGGATTTTGTATCTAATCTAATCTAAATATAATTTCCAAAAAACACAAGTTATTAAAAAAACCCGAGCAAAGCTCGGTCGTCCACTAGTTATAGATAACGCATTAAAATTCCGATGTGGAATGTGAAATTATCTTCTATTACAATAAGTTGTCGATACGAAGCAGGATGCCGACGTCACGACTCACGAGTACGCCTTTCGGACCGGATGCGAATCCCAACTTGTACTTATGTCAGATAAGGATAGTGTATGTCGTATTAGAGATTAGACACATTTACGGGAAGTAGTAGCAAATGGCAATTGACAAATAGTAGGAACTGTTAGGTAGAACTATCCGACACTAGCCGTGTCCGCGGCTTCGCCCACTTGGAACTATTGCCTATAACCTTCTCAAAGTATTGCACTATCCTTTAGTAAAAACCGTTCCAAAGTCTGTTCAGTAAATTTTGAAAAAAAGGGCCACATACATCACGGGACTTTGTTTTAATAATGAGTATAGATAAGATATACCTAAAGTTTAAATATGCAAAATTATGCTATGTACCCAAAAAATTTAACAAATGAAGATTATTACTATGTGCTAGATGAACATAACGCCGGTATTCTCTCTGCGCGTGCGCAATCCCTGCAACTTCTGGCAGCGTTGTTGCCGGAACGGGAAGCTGCTGACTGCGTGTGGTGGGAGATCACGAAAAACATTTCTGTCCCGTTCTTTCATTCGTTGTTGGAGTGTATGGCGAGTGAGGATACTGGTAAGGACTCGTTATATACAGCTAATATGTAAGTTGGGGTGTAAAGGTGATTTTCGTTTCTTTGAATCCAAGTCTCTGAAGGTGAAATCTCTTGTATCACGGACGATATGATTCTACAAGCTGGGTACGGAGTCCTAATATATTTGTATTATACACATTCCATGTATTTTAACGTTACAGAGTTACAAGAAGCATCACTGTATTGTCTGACTCAATTGGCCCAGTCTACGGCGAACCGCAAACATGCTGACAAGTCTAAGGATACGTCGTGTATTCAGTTCCTTGATAATATGAAGTCTCCGCTGTACCGGGAGCACAGCGACATATTGAGCGCGGGAGACAGCGCGAGGAACGACTGTCAGCCGGAGTATATGATAGAGCACGTGTGTAAAGTGTTGATGCAGCTATACCACAAGCTGTCTGAAAATAAACGGCATTTGTCTAGTCAAGGTAATACATCATATACACGGGCACGCACACACCCAAACACGTATCATGCATGGACGCACGCACTCACGTACGCACTCACGCACGCACTCACGCACGCACGCACGTACGCACGCACGTACGCACGCACGCACAACCACTCATTGCTGGACTCAGGTCTCCGCTCCCAATGGTATAGACAGTAGTCCATCACGATGGCTCAATGCAGATTGACAAACTTTACACACCTTCGAGAACATTGTGAAGAACACTCATCAAATATGTGTGTTTATACACGACACTGCATAAGTAATTTGAAGTCCGTGAAGACTTGGTCCCAGACTGTCCGTCCGTGGAGACTGATTTTAAGACCTACTATGCTGTAACAGCCAGTCATCGGTTATCTAGTTGTTCTGATGCTTAACAATTAAATGCATAACATACAGTCAATTCTATTACTTTTAATTTCATTGTAACATTGGATAGGAAGTAATTAAATCAACTTGAATCTGTTTTCAGTCCTTAATGTAAAAACATTTTGTGTGAATATGTACATTTTGAGTGTACAGACATAATGTTAGTTATGGTCGCACCATAACCATTTTGAAAGGATTCTCGTGTATTGTTGTCGTTCTTTGATTGTCCCTTATAATTTACGTCATACAAACGCGATGCATCGTGAATAGATATGCTGCACTTCAATGTATCGCGCGGTGTCAATAAGTATGGTAATTTGTAATCTTGATAAACTGGCGCCATATTACAATTGGAAGCTGTCCCGGTTGGTGTGTAAGATAAATATTAATGATCCCGATTGAATTACGACAAAGATTAAATTAATATTCAGTACGCGTCTTGAAAAAAAACGTTGAATCGCATAAGGAAGGCGATGTGCCAATGATAATGAGTGACGTATTGAAATGTTTGTTTGTTGTTAATATCCGCATTTAGAGGGCTATAAATAAACAAAGTTTGAATTTTACAATTAGGTTATTTGTGTACAAACAGCGATCTATTACCTACATTTTTTTTTAATTCTATGCTTTAGAAAAGATGCATCTTCATCGAGGTGAAGAAACCTTGAATGGAAATAATATTATTCATCTCCATCACATCCCGTCCCAACCCGTCCCAACCCGTCCCATCCCGAAGCCAAGTTCGAGTTTCCAGCCATATTAAAGGCATAGCCCACCACGCTGCTTATGAACGAATTGGCAACCTTTTTAGACCTTCGAGAAGTTCTCCATAATGAAAACTCTGAAGTGTGTAGGTTTCCACACGATAATATTTCACCCTTTCCTTTATTTCACCTTTCACCCTAGTGGTAATTAATTTTTAATTCACATATATTTTGAAACATTCGAGGCGCGTGGAAGGTTTAAACCCAGAATTTACCGTGCAGCTGCTTTTTATACTTCGGATCAAATCAGCTAAGGGGGCACATAATATCAGCGGCGTGGTTTGAATCATACGCTGAGTGCCTCCTCTTATTCATGGGTCAGCAACTGTATTGTGGTTGTAGATTAATTAAGTATTGTTATTGTGTTTCTTTCCTTCTGTTGTTGTTATTTATATATATAAAAATGAATTCCTGTTCGTTAGTCTTGCTAGAACTCGAGAACGGCCGGATCGATTTGGCTAATTTGGGTTTTGAATTATTCCTGGAAGGCCAGGGAAGGTTTAAAATATATAATTTTTTTTTTATTACCTTAGAAATTATTCCTACCTGTCAAATATTTGATATTCGTTCCATCGTTCTGAGGGCAGTACGAAGTTTGCCGAATCAACAAGTTATTTATATATATATGTGTATGTTTCTTTTCTTTGTTATATAATTGTGAATGTTTTGAATGAATAAATGTTTCTTCATCTTTTATTTATTTAATTTATTAATAAAATTTTACCTATTTGCCGTTCCTCAAACTCAACTACGTATCACACATACAAGTGATTCATATATATGTTTCGTTAAATTCCAGATGAGAGTTGGATCGTGGTATGTTCGTGCCTCTCTTCTGTACTGTCGATCAGCCACCGAGCCCGTCTGTACGCAGTCCACCGCCAGTTCCCGGCCACATTGCTTGCCACCACGCAAGCTGTCCGGGATAGACTGTCTCTGCAGGGGAAGCCGGTTGACGTCATCAGAAACGCTAACCATGTGGGTAGATAGAAATTCACACACTAAAAATTAGCCTATTACATTACGGATAATGTCGGTTACTAACGGTAAAATATTTTTTCTAATCGGTCCAGTAGTTTCGGGGCTCATTCCATACAAATAAACAAATTACAATCAAATCTTTCCTCTTTATATTAATAGTATAGATTAGTGCTTGACTACATTCATACCTGATGGAAAGTGGTGATTTAGTCATAGATGGTGAAGTGCACTAACTTAGTAAAATCCTCACTAACTTAGTAAAAATATCACAAACGTTAACTAATATTTGTTTATCTCGGAAAGGAATCGCTCCTGGGACATCTGACTCGATAGTTGGGGTCATTATCAACTTTGCCGCGTTGCTACAGGATTTCCGATGTACCGCAGAAACTTTTAATTTTTACTGCGGAAAATCGATTAATTCCTAAGGGAAAACATGTAATAGTTACAAATAATTTAAATAGCAAAACGATTAGAACGATACGTGACTTGCTATGTAAGGAACAACAGGCGTTCGAACCGATCGTCGCGACACTTATAGAGGAACTAGCTGACCCCGCGAACTTTGTTTCGCCATATAAATTGGTTTTAGAAAATTGGGGGTTTGTGATAGAAGAGTGAAAATTTAGGGTTGTACATACTTTTTGGTGCCACATAATTAAAAAAATATTATAAAAAAGTTATCCACAAAATAAAAAATATATATGTTGGGCGTGGGCCCCCCATTTATCTCAGGGTTATAAAATATAGTTTACAAACTATTCTCAGACCTACCGAATATACGTACAAAATTTCATAACAATCGGTGAAGCCGTTTCGGAGGAGTTTGGCAACTAACACACGAGAATTTGATATATATAGTTAAGCTAGTTTACAATAAAGTGTAAATAATATTACCCAGGAGCCAGTACTGCAAACCCTATACTGGTTGCTAACGATGATGAACTCCGCCATGTTGGATTGCGCGGCTGCGAAGGAGAGCTTCGCGGACAACACGCTGGCCGTCTCGCTCGTGAAGCTGTGGCCGTGGACCATGATAACTGAACAGTTGCGATATGCCGTCATGCACTTGCTGTTCACTTACACCAATGATTGTGCTAAAGGTAAGCTATGTTATGCTTCACCTTTTTGTTACCCCACTTAGTAGCAGAGACAAGGATAATAATGCCTAATGGTAGCTTACCCTCGAGAATAGTTGGCAAGTGGATAAACAAAAAAATACTGATGCAGGGCTTTCTTACGTTTTTAGGGAAAGTGCTTTGTTACTATAACTGAAATATGCGGATGAACTGTATGAACATTTATAGTTCACGTGCAGAACGGTTAGAAAAAGTATATTAAAATGTTTGTACTGTTACTAGATGCAAAACTGTCGTGAAATTAATATGAAGGTTTAATAACACCAACAGAATACACTTTTTTTTCTCGTAATTGTAGCATTAATTAAGTAACACAGGGGAGTAAGTCGATTACCAAGTCGTGGACGTGTGACACACATTTAAAATTGATATTACTACTAATAATACAACACTAATAATTATAACTAATGAGGGCATTGGCGTGTAACGAAGTTGATGAAAACACTGGTCTATAAGCACGAACTCATGAAAAGCTATGTTTCCATTTAATATCCGTTTTGCCATTAATCCATTCATTTAAATATTCTTGTTCTGGGTGTTGTTTAGAGTGAAGCACAATGTTAATTGACGCAACAAGGCAAAACCCGCAGCTGTATCAGTGATTCTTTCGAAGATGACCTATCACAAATTAAGATTGTGTTTTTCATCAGCCTGGGCCAGCCTGTGCCAGTGTGTTGGCGGACGATGCCTGGCTGGCGAGATGTGCGGGCTAGTGATACGGGAGGCGGCGCGCGCGAGACCCGTGGACCTATTGGGACTGAGTTTGCGCGTGTTACGACACTGCGTACCCCATCACCACTGCCGAGCGATTATTTTAAAGGTACTGTAATGTCTTTGTCTCACGTTTGTGTGGATTGTAGTTGTTCACGATACGTGGCGTATCCTTCAATAATTGTACAGGCGCAGTATTTTCTAGCCAACTACCGTGTAATAAATTTTTTTATGTAATTTATTTATTTATTTATTTATCCACAATTCGATTGTCACGATAGATGTGCTCCACAAAACAATAAAAGTTTATTGCAAAATTACTTAAAGTTATTATCTGAAGAAATCGAAGTGTTCACTACAGACAGTAGTGAAACAGCATAAGTATAAAACCCGAAGTAATTAATCTATGTCAAAAGTTATTATTTAGCATAGATTTAATTTATCGTACAGCTATACTAACTATTTAATATATGCCTAAGCTTAGTACGAATCACTGTGTCACTTGTACATTATGGCAGACGTATTTTGTAAAGGTTTTCTGAAAGTGCAACTCTCTGCAATACTTATTGCAATATTTCTTCTACTTTGCACAATAAATAATATTAGTATTGTACTAGTATGGCTGAATCTGTCCGCGTGAAGCTGTAAAGGCCGCGAGGATCAACAGCCATTGTCCATCAGAAACAAACAAGTATGAACGAATATGTTTGTAGAGCGAGGTGTTACAATGCGCGTGTCGTATCCGCGGCGGCGCGCCGGCGGAGGGCGAGGCGGGCCGGCTGTGCGCGGCGCTGGCCCGGCACGCGGACGGCGCGGGCGCGCTGCTGGCGGTGCGGCCCCGCCCCCCACAGCCCCGCCTGCTGCCCGCGCTCGCCAACGCAGCGCACCACACGCGGCTGGCTTTTCTGCAGTCTCGTTAGTATTACAACGTGAAGATATGTTTCTAAAACTTCAAGCAAGTCATTAAAACTTTCTACTGTCGTAAGGAACCTCTGCCGTGTACATTTTACGTATAACCATTGTTTTATAATGTTCTGAAGAACATGAAGAAGGCGTGTGAAATCTGTTAATTTAGCGGGTTCACCAGGGTTAGTGGTTGTACCATCCAAATCGTTAGCGGAGAGGAGAGTCTATCGGTTTGACTATTAATGGGCGTTATGGTGATAATCAGTAGCTTTGTTCCTTTTTAATAAGCAAAAGTCAATAAAAGTCAATAAAAAGATTCCTTACCATACATACCTTACCATAAAATGGATTGAATGGTGTGATTCAATAATAAAATAAAACAATGTATATTCTAGCGGATCTGTTGGAGCTGTTGTCGGGTACGTTGTTGACGGGAGACACGGCGGAGATAGTGCTCGCGGCGCGCGCCGTCTGGGCACTTTCTGCTAACAACCACAGGGTAATGTTCACTCGCTATCTTAGTATATATATAAATACGTAAAGCGAAAACTTTGGAGGAGTACGAAATTTCGCACACTTATAGTTTATGTGTAGGAAAAGTGCAGAACGCTAATATTTTTCAATAATAATGCTTATGAAGTATATTAAATCTATAAATAAAACAATATACGCACAAATACACACTCACATGTATACTCGATATACGTATACTGTTTTGATGTTTATTAAGTAAATGACGGTTGTAAAAAACATTCAAGTGCGATTTTTTTTCAATGAAACAATTTTGTATTTATCATCATGTTGGAATTAAATAAAGTTTTATTATTATTATTATTTGAGAATAGAGTTCTCAAGATTACATTTTAACAATTTTTTATGAGCTATGGTCGAATTTCGACCACCACGCGATCTCTAGTAACATTAAATTTATTTCAGGCAAAGTTGGTGATGCGTAGTGCGGGCATCACTACGGCGGTACACTCGTGCATGCAGCGGCTGGCGCGGCACGCCGACCACGGCTCGCGGCGAGCTCTTGAGCTGCTCACTTACACACACACCGTTCTACAAGCCACTTGACACACACTAATATATAAACGCAGTCACACATGTAAACTTGTTTTGTACCATATCTGAGCCACTAGACAAAAATCTTAGCGGTAACCCTTCACGCTCACGGTATTTTAAAAATGTATGGTAATGACAGTTCCTGCGGGAAGATGATGTGCTGTCACGCCAAAAGCCTTTCCGCAAGGACTGTCATTACCATACATTTTTAAAATAGCGTGAGCGTGAACGGTCACCGCTAAGATTTTTGTCTAAGGGCTCTGCTAGGAAAGTACCTTGATACTTTGTTCATAGACAGGCCGAAACGTAATTACTGTAAAAAATATGCGGGCACAAGATGTATGTAAAACTTCATTAGCGTTTTATTATTATTTTCGATATTATAAGTACTAATAATAAGACAGCGAGTAGTTGCCGTACACGCACGGCGTACGCTCGCAAGCCGCTTGTACGCAGAATACAAACGCATTCTGTCGGTAACGTTTAAGAATAAAAATTGCATTCCTTTGTTTTATCTGTATTTGCTGTTTATGAAATTACTAAGTACACAAAATGTCCTCTTATAATGAAAGTGAAAATGTATGAAATATAATAACGCCGGCGTTATTATATTAAATATAATAAAATAAATAATTAAATACGGCGTTAAATATAATAAAATTTATTTTTCATGGCTATACTACACTTAAGTGCTCTATGTATGTATGTAATGTATATATGTATGTATATTATTATATCATTTATCACAAATGTATAAAGGGCGTCGAACAGTCTTAGTCTTAAACTACCCCTTCGTTGGTATTGGTCACTTCTCGGTAAACAATGTACTGTCATAGGAAACGTTGGTAGTTGCAACGCTCTAGATACGGCAGGACGATAAGATAAGCATGAAAATAAACAATTACGATAACTTACTATCATAATTTGATATATTTGTTACGCAACTGATTACTAGATATTTTGTGATGACTTTATAATATATTAACTTTTTTATTTCATTATTTCGTCTCATAATTAGAAGAAGGAATATTTGTTTTTCCATGAATTACAATAATAGATGTTGCGTTTGTATTGTCTTCCTAAACAGGTAGTGCGTATAGTTTTTGTCAGAATAGTTTATATCTATATATGTAAAATTCTCGTGTCAGTGTTAGTTGCTAAACTCCTCTGAAACGGCTTGATCGATTTTTATGAAATTTTATATGGAAATACGTTAGGTCTGAGAATAGGTTCTAAACTATTTTTCATACCCGTAAGTGAATAAAATTCATAGGCAGTTCCAATGCAAATACGAACACATATTATACCTGCGTGCATATCGGACCTTATTTGGTTTACTTTGTGGCCCATCACAATTTGTTTTTTTAATTTTTTCGCAAACAAATTTTTCCTTTTTTTTCTATGCTGTGGCTTCAAAAATATATATGCAACCCTTAATTTTCACACTTCCATCACCAATCCCCTATTTTATAATTCAATCATTTATATGGCAAAGCGGCATTTGCGGGGCTAACTAGTATTATATATTATCATTATAGTTTTATATATTTTTTATGTTTTTTTAGTAGTAGACACGAACAAATGGGCTACTTGATGCTAAGCGGTAAGAGCCGTCCAGGGATTTCTATTGCAATAAAGCAAAGGTCGGCAAAGTGCGGTTCCAGGGCAGCATTTATGGCTCTTTGGGTCCGTATGCGGCTGTGGCAGAAGGAGAAGGCGTGAATGTACCTCTTATTTAATGTAATAAAAGTTTACATAACAAGCAGATTTTGCTCCCAATTTTTTTATCGTTGTAATGTTCATATTTGACTGTTTGGCTAATAAGTTTGCCGATCCAGTATGAAAGGCGAGTAAGGAATGAAGGACTTGACCAAGAATGAAGCGGAGTACTCGCCTTTCATTGGCTCTTTCACACTACAACCGAAACTTTTTCATATATTTCACAGTAGATGCTAGAGACAGTGACCCTCCTTATCTTACCTTACCAACGGTAACCAAATAAGGACCGATATCTACGCAGGTATAATATGTGTTCGTATTTGCATTGGAACTGCCTATGAATTTTTTTATGATTTTTATTCGAGTAATATGTGATATTCGTGATAATTTTGATACGGCAATATATAATTACGAGAAGAAAGCCCGGCTTCGCTCGGGTGAAATGTGGCGTCATGTGTGCATTACGTACAAAGTAAAACACTATGGCAACAAAAACATAGCACAGAGTATGACATGGATTCGCTCTATGTTGAAGGCAAGACGTTTCGTTTTACACGTCATAGTTCTTTGTAATGTAACGCTTATGTTAATCACTACTCAAGATGTCATCCAGTGTCAATGACGTCTCTATATTAGTCAATATGGAAAGTGCGATTTTTCTGTCAGCATCATTACAATTTAACAAAATAATCGACATAAACGAATTTAGCGGATACATGTTGTCGACTCAAAATTTTTATTTATTTATGTTTTATTATTCTGATAAGGTTGCGATTGAGTCTACCGTACCCGGTGACGAAACTATTAATATAGAAATGTAATTGATATCAATATTTTGAAAAAGCAGAAGAAATAGACAAGCAAGAAATGTGTTTTTGACACAGACAGACTCATTAAAGTAAGATACACAAAAACATTTTTTTAATGATATTAGAAAAATCGAATGGGCCACCGTTATTTTAATTATATCCGTATGTTTTTAGTTACAGTAGAAAATTAATCAAAGAGGTTAAAAAAAGATACGTATGTGCTCAGTTTACGAATTGTTCGCATATCACAAAAGTTTATGTGTGCAAATTGGGAGTGGAAAATTAATCATATTTCAAGTTTATACTATGGGCAGAAAGCTTAAATGTTATAAATGATACCTGTTACAAATTCATAAAATTAAATGAATTAGTCTAAGGTGATACAAACGCATAATATTTATTAATATACGCGATCAAATTCAGCTGAGTCATATATGAATGTATGTATGTAGAGATGATCAAAGATGTGTTGTCTATTATATTACGGTAACTTTGATGCTCAGTTGGAAATTTTGCCTATGTAGTGGATGGATGGTTTCGGTTTCCATTATCGGCTGAGGGAACTGATAAATAATCGTCTGGAATCTCGGTTGTATGTGATTTGGCGATGTACATATATATGTGTGAGTGATTATTATAAATTGTTTTGAATTATAAATTATTTATGTATGCGTATTACGCGGTGTAGAGCAGTAAAATTAATAATATTCGAATACCTGAGCAATTCTGGAGTCATGATTCTGAATCGAAATAGGACATAGGAGGGGCCCTGTTGTTTGTAAGAGTTATGGCGAGGGCAATACTACCACAATTATTTTAATTTATGAAATTTTTCAATCCTTATTTAATAAATTAAATGTCTTGGTTTCATGAAATAAAAAATATATATTTTTTCGAGCAACGTGTTTTATTATTTTACCTTCACTTTGTTGTCACAACGATCTTTTAACATGCAAATATAACATGACTATGTTAAGTAGTATTGCATCTGTTCTGTTGCTCAGTACATACGAAGACAAAGGAGATTTCAGTGAGCATAATAAAATCTGGGATTAAACATATTATGTACAGTTATACAATTCCTATTAACCAAGTAACTCGGCAGCCTGACGTGCGAACAATAACAAGTCGATATTGCGTATTCACGTCGGGTACTCCATCTGCGCTAACGTCAATTGTTTATTTATTAAAAATGTGTAGGTATAGTATAAACAAACACTCGAAGCGTACCCTCAGTGGGCAGTCGCGAGCTAGCGATATCGGCACGCCTTGCTTATCGTTGCGTACCGCACCGAATCCGATAAGCCGAAACATCGCGTCTGCGATATAGCACATTCGGCGCACACGGCGGTAATAAGAAGTTTACGAGGGAAGTTTGCGTTATCCATTATCGTCGTGGAGCGATTCCTCCGTCGTATCGCGCGAGTGGGAGGCGCCATACGTCAGTTTGTTCGCGCCCTTCTGCACAACACGTTTGCAATGCGCTGATCAATAAGGGACAATGAATCGGCGGGACCAGCGGCGCCGGGCCGCCATCTGAGCCGTCGTCCGATCGCGTCATACGTTCTTCCGCTCGAACCTGCCGGCTGCCACTAGTGTCTGTGTTGTGAATTGGAGCGGAGATGTCGCCGCCGCGGTTTAACTTTCCGCCGGAGAGCTACTCAGCCGTTTACACTAACGACGTGAGGAGTGCGAA
>DWPQ01001243.1:0-12789 GCA_018251795.1 Perichares adela | reverse complement strand
TAAATTGACTTTCGAAAAGTGTTTGTAAAAACCTACTTCGAATAAATGAATTTGATTTGATTTGATTTGATTTGTAAGTTTTCCTTGTCTATACAAATAAAATTGGGTGTCGCTTTGTAATATTAAAATAATCGCTTTTTATTAAATGCATATTTTTATGTATGTATACACGGTAAATATACCAAAAAACAGTTTTATCAGTTTTTGTTTGTTCCGGGTAATCTCTGGAATGGTTGGACCGATATGTAATAAGGAGTAACTTAAGCTAGTTTTTATTTTAGAAATCCCGCGGGATTCAAATTTACGCGGGAAAATTCTTGCGACGCAGTGATTTCCAGGCGGGCAAGGTCGCGGGCACAGCTAGTTATATATAAAAATAAAATAAAAATAATAATCCATAAATGTTGTAAGTGTATAAATACAGTAACAGTAGCATTGACATGACTCAGTGACGGCTTTAGTATCACGGATGGTCATGGGTGGTGCCGACCGCTTACCATCAGATAGCCCGACTGCTCGTTTCTCGGCTATTCACGTACAATATGTACTAGTATATCATTATCATCTGTCCACGAGGAAAAAGTATAATGGCAGCCGTATAGGTAATTTTATTGGTGTTTCTTTTTCACAGGTATGGATGTGCGGTGGTACGTTGGAGTTGATACCTTGCAGCAGGGTCGGCCATGTATTCCGTAAGCGTCGCCCGTACGCGTTCACCGAAAAGGAGGATTACATGCTTCAGAACTCCATGCGCATGGCTCATGTTTGGATGGATGAATATGTGGTATGTTATTTCGTTTTATATTTCAACTAGTTGTCCCGGAAAACTTCGTACCGCCTTCTGATAGGAATGAACGAACTTAGGAATAGTTTCTAAGGTGAAATAAAACTGTTGGTTTTTTTATATTCCTAGCATTATTTCCATATTTATTCACCTTTTAAACCTTCCATGCCCTTCCACAAATATTTCAAAATCAAAATTAGCCTAATCGGTCCAGCCGTTCTCGAGTTTTAGCGAGACTAACGAACAGCAATTCATTTTTATATATATAGATTTCCAACAAATGACGACCATAGCCTAGTTGGTAGTGACCCTGCCTGCGAAGCTAGGGGTCCCGAGTTTGTTTCCCGGCCGGGGCAGTTATTTATTTATTCTTGGTGCAAAATCAATAAACCAATTTTTGCCTATAAGTGTAAGGATAAGTATGTTTGTAATAAAACTAGAACGGGACCGTTAACGAGCTGTAACGGATAGGTTGTTGCAACTAACGTATTACATGAGTTCTGACATGTATGTGTAAAATGCACTTGTTGCAGGAAAAAGTGATTGAAAAGGATCCGTTGGCTGGCCGCATAGATATTGGCGATATATCCGAACGTGTGGAACTTCGTAAGAAACTCAACTGCAAACCGTTCAGCTGGTATCTGAAGAACGTGTATCCTGAACTGGAGTTAGGGGAAGATGTCGTCGCTAAGAAGAGGATCCAGGCTCTCAATGACCCAGAGAAGAACAAGTTTCAACCGTGGCATTCTAGGTAAGAAAGAACCTTTGCTAGAGTTTATTTTATATGCAAGGTCATAGCTGTTGTACAGTATAGTGCAACAGTGCTTTTTTATATGTTAAAGCTAGGGAACGCGTTGTAATGATTGTGTTATTTTAATTTTCTTATTTTTTTGCAGGAAACGCAATTACACCGACTCATTCCAGATTCGTCTCTCCCGAACACCCCTGTGTATTCAAAGCGCTAAGGACGTCAAGTCTAAAGGCAGCAAGCTAATACTCGCTACTTGCTTCAGGACTTTGAATCAGGTACCGTATTCATTATTTGTTGCAATATCAAATTGTTAATTTTATTTTTATTAATTAATTTATTTATGTCACCTCTTAAAAGAGAAACAACGGGCAAACACAATGCCTAATGGCATTGTCTACCAGTCCTTGTCAATTCTCTCGATGTCTCGAAGCCTTTCGACAGGGGCTGGCACGCTAGCCTTTTAACCATACTTCCAGCGAAGGACTTCGTTAGTGATCGCTCTCTCAGAGTTATCGTAGTTGAGACCAAATGTGAACCTTTGGTCTCCGCTATAAGACACGTTATTCTTTAATCAACCATTCCACTAATTATAGATGTGGTTTGAAACTGATCGTCATGAGTTGGTGTTGGGGCGTACTCTCTGTTTGGACTCGTCGTCGAACACTACTCCGTTGCTGAGCAAATGCCACGAGCTGGGAGGAACTCAGGAGTGGAAACACAAGGGATCTGTAAGTAATCTATAATTATAAGTATACGAAGCGAAAACTTTGGATCCCCTTACACGAAAAATGCGCGGACGGAG
The DNA here is from genome assembly GCA_018251795.1 of Perichares adela. Lineage (NCBI taxonomy): Eukaryota > Metazoa > Arthropoda > Insecta > Lepidoptera > Hesperiidae > Perichares > Perichares adela. The sequence continues at coordinate 10,452 of DWPQ01001243.1, read as the reverse complement.
GAGTATAAAATTTCGCACACTTAAAGTTTATGTGTAGGACAAGTGCAGAACGCTAATATTTTTCAATAATAATCCTTATAAAGTACATTAAATCATTACATGCATTAAAACACACGCACATGTAATTTTGACGTATTGTTTATTGCCGTTAAAATATTACATGATACTTAATCTAGTAGTAGGTAATAATGTTCATGAGGTAATAGAGATCGCCTCAGCTGAAGCTGCCACGGGATAATGGTCTCGTGCAGCGCTGTTTTTCAGTCTATTCCTTCCCTTAGATGTTGTGTGGGATAAGCGACAGTTGAGGACTTAAGAATCAACGTCTATTTGATGACAACATATATAAAGCTGGGCGATTTGTGTTCACGAAAAGTCTTAATAAGTTAAGAGTGGATTTGTAGGAATAAATTTGAGAAGTATGTTTTGTTACTTTCCAGGCCGGTAGCCCCATATACAACACGGCAGCTGGCATGTGTCTCGGGGTTGATCGTCCGTATCGCGGCGAGACCGTACAGATGGTCATATGTGACAGTCATCAAACCAACCAATGGGAATTTATTAGGTCTTAAACACATTATTATATAGTACTTGTTCACATAATCAAGTCATGAATTTTGTGTATATCGCTAATATATGGCATATCATAAAATTTATTGGTGTATCGTAATTATTGACAACGAAATGTTTACACTTAGTAATACGCTTGAACAAGTACTTATTGCTGATCGATGTCTAAACTATTATTGACAATATGTATATGGAAGATATCGGTGTAATATTAGTGCGTAGGTGTTTTTGCGACGCATAATTTTTTTTTAAGTGAGATAAATCTCAGCAGTCACTGTTTCATAGAGATAGATGTTCGTTACATGTTTTAAAAATTAAGTACAAGTCGAATACATTGCGTACATCTTCTAAACAACTGTCGTAGCATACACAAACCAGTAAACACTTATTCTGATTGAAAAAGTTTTACTACATTTTTGATTTACTTTAATCCGCCAAAATTCTAATGTCAAACGATATAAAAATATGGCGTGAGTATGCTTTTTAGTAAGTAACATTAAAATTAATTAAGATATAAATAATTACAAACACCTTTTTATATAAAACCTGCTCGCAACATGCCATGCCAATGTTTTAGAGGATGTTCGACATGTTAAAAATATAAACATCTTCGAGATAGTTGTATTCGATTTAATATTATCTACATTTTTGGTGTCTATATAAAAAATTAGAATATCTTCCCTTAGTGATTTATGAGCGTCATAATAGAATCAAATGCTTTTGTGCTTATTTCGGTTACAGCTTTTTGTTTCGACATTTTATGGGATAGGAATCCCATTTAATTTCCCAACACTTTACCACATGTATAAAATTATGTATTTTTAATTAGTTTATTCATATGCCGGTCACTACAATTAGGTCTTACGAAACGAATTAGAGAAAGGTTTATGTAGGAATGTAATTATACCGTCCCTATTCAGTTCTGTAAATAATTTACTCCTAGTCAATTTATACCCTTTCTAATCGCTTTTTAACATAGAATAAGCTTAAATATCGTTACTGTAAGCATTTTATAAAGCGATTAATATTAATAAACAGTTTGTCCCAAAAGATGATGTTAAGAGTATGTCCATGATAGAAAGAGGAGAAACGTAGGACAGGGATAGCGAAATTGGTTTCAAAAGGCAGTTTTTGAAATAATGAAATTGTTGAGGCAGCAAGAACATTACGTTTTACACATATAAATGACAATTTACCCTTTCAGGACTAAGGGAAATATGTTTCCCTTTTTAAAATTCGTAATCTATTGTTCAATTACTAATAAATATCATTTGGTAAGTACAGAATTATACTATAATGAAATGAACTAGATATAAATACCAATTTACCACAGGGGAAACATTCTTCCCTGTGATCCATAAAGGGTATGTTTGTTGTAGTATTACTCTATATAGTCTCGGTACTCTCGGTTGTAATTTAAAAGCTCTAGTATGCATCTAATACACTATAGTATATGACTATGATTGTTCTGTTCTATGATTTGATTAAAATCTGTTATCGGGTGATTCGGGTGATATTTATCGTTATCTGGACTTGCGCTTAACATTATCTGTGGCAAACTGTATGTTATGACGTAGAATTATGTACCTATAGGACGCAAGGTTTTACTGTCACTTGAAACAAACGCATCACACAATTCTAACAGTTTTGAGCTTCCGTACCTCATATAATTCAGGAATAATATTATTTATCGTAGGCGCTATAACAAAACCGGTTATTTCCGGTTTACAATTGAAGACATTAGTGGATGAAGGTGTAGTAATGTCGCATTTTTGGATTTCCGCTATTCTATGCATGAATGATGGTGTTATGTGCAAACAAACAATTTTAAACGTTAAGCATAATTATTTATTATACTAAATTAATTACAAGTTTAATTTTAAAACACAAGGCGGTTTGAAATTTCTATAGTGTTGCATAACTTTGAACTCGATTTTCTCAAAATTACAATTTTGCGACATATCACCTTTATCCACTCATGTCTTGAATTGTATTTTATTTTATATAGTTTTATGCATGCAATATTGTCTGTTGATTACGTCGCCCAGCTATTTGGGGCAGACATTTTTGTTATTGAGCTAGATGCTTGTTGCTGGTAACATAAGCGAGTCTACGCTTTCTCATTGGTAACTTTGGTCAATGATGTTGGGCGACAGTGACCACTTCCCATCAGTTGGCTTGTCTGTTTGACATAAAAAACAGTGAATCTTTATGCGGGGTTGTGAGGTTGTGTGGTTGTGAACGCTTGTTTATTCATGCAAATAATAATTTTGTATCAATTGACGATAGACGTACTCATATTGACGTAGACGTACTGATATTGTTTTAGACGTACTGATATTGCTATAGACGTACTGATATTATTACAGGCGTACTTTGAAGTAAAAACGCTATACGCTGTGGACAAACTATATTAAATCATATTTTTCTAAATTTCTAAACTGTGTGAAGATTTAATATCAGTTACAACGTTCATGAATGGCACTGGACGAAATAGTTAAATTATAAACATAAAATGTTCACTGAATTTCAATTCGCGTAGCCTGATAACTCAATAGGTAATCAACAAAATAAAGTAATTAAACGTCTAATTAAGAAAGCTTACAATATGAGAACAGTAGTTTTGTAAATTATTTAACAATAATTTTTTATTGTTCACTTTTGTATACCAGCAGTGAAATGCATACAAAAGTTTTATCTGTTGTACAATATATTCTTTTATATAATTTAGGTAGATAATTTACATTTTATCCAAACATTTTTATTCATATATTTTTTGTTGTACCTGAATTAAACATTCCAATTTATTTTTGTTTAGTTATCTATAGTGATTATTCCAATTTCATAAGTTAGATTTATGCAATAACGAATGATATTGTAAAAACATATTATTTTATGAATATAATATTATTGATCATTTAATGTTTAATAAGTATATACGTTACGATTTACTTGAAGCAACATCTATGATCATATATATATCTGAGAGCTAATTAAAATAATTATATATAAGCTCTAATTAAGAATTTCTGTTTAATGTATTGTACGTACATTTAATGTCGAAGAAAAGCCGCCATAATAATAATATAAACGTAACATCATTTCGATAGGGATATCACATGATTTGATGATAATATTATTAGTACAGAAGTTGCGTATATTGTTACAAAAGTCTTTCGCGGACTGATTGAACTGTAGATGGTTTGTGTGGCTGTCCCTATGGAAGAGTGAAGTGTATTTCATGGCCTTTATTATGTTATCTATGGTTGGGTAATCTTCCATTCAATTCATTCGTTTGTTTACTTGATTGAAAGATAGATACTCAAATCTTTTACACAATTGTTCCATGTTCTTCCCCATTGTTCTCATTTTAAACTGTTGCAACAAAGATTATGAAATGCCTCATGAAATGCCGTAACCAGCAGTAACCGTTTGGTTCAGACCTTCCTGTCACCAGTGCTACATTTAGTATTCTTATGATTTAACTACTCCATTTTTATAAAAAATTGGGTAGCGTTTATGACATTCCACATATAGTTTTATTTTAATTTTAAGGGGAATTCGGGAATCGTTTTAATTTCCGGAATTTATAATTTAATTGCCAATATATTCATTGGTATTCAAAAATATCTTTATTTATTTGTTTTTAATTTATATTTTATATTAATTTTACACTTTATTAGTAACTGGTAATGGACTGTCATTTAATATGGTAGCAATTATTAGTTTGTATTATTTTTATATCAAATATATTTTTGTATGAGTGAATTTATAATGATATATTGCTGTATTAACATGCTTCCAAATAGACTTTACGTTTTAGAACTCATTGACTTTTTATAAACATCGCAGCTGTTCTGGTTAATTTATAAGTAAGAAGTTAATTGTTATTTTTTTTTGGAATGACTGATGGCTTTTGCCTATGATAAGATGTTTTTGGATAGAATACTGCTTTTACTTGTGTAGAGAGAATATGTGTAATATATCTCATTTAAAGTTGATGCAGTGGCGTGGCTATGCCATAACTACTTATACATACATTATGAATAATATCACTGTTGCGTAACAGAATTTGACATGGAAGGCAACAAGGTTTATTTCATTTTGTATATTTTGAATTAACGTTAAAATTAACATATTGAATTCGTAACCAAATATTATTAGCATGTTACACCACGGTTACCAATAGGTAGTAATATAAGTCAGGACTACTTCAGTAAGCACTACTTATTTACTGCGTATATATGACTTAAGTACTGCTTAAGTATTACTAAAGTAAGAATTACTTTACTAAAGTCAGTATTGCTTAAGTAAATACTGCGTAAGGAAATACTAACTAAATATTACTAAAATAAGTACTGCTTAAATAAGTACCACTGAAGTAAGCTTCTCGGTATCCTTAATTAGCAATAAAGTTGTGCCATGCGTTGAATCTGTAACGGGTCGCACAACCAGGGATTTTGTTTGGTAATTCATTTCAAGGTAGTAGCTGAATATCAGCTGTGAAACCGATATTTAGAAGCTGTTAAATGTATTGTAATGCTGTTTTATGTAAAAGAATCTCTTTTATCAAAATGTTAATATTATTTAAATATCTAAATGTTTCTGATCGACATTTTGCCATCAGCCCTAGTAGCCCTTACAGCTGATTAAATGTCGTTTTGTGATTGTTTTGCTCGTTGTTAGATTAATTGGCAAATAAAGTGTAATATTACTCGAAATTCATTGGCCAACCTAAACATACCACATTTTTTTTTAGAATATGGCCTGATAATTATAACTTAATGTTATTCGAATTTAAATTTGGAAGTAATACTATGGCGAAGTACGACGACATTTCGTTTCAGTTTTTATAGTTTTAAGGAAAGTATATTTTTCTTCTGAATCTCTGATTAGTATATATTATATTTGGTTTGAGATATTTTTACAGTAATTAATAAATAGTTTAATAAGACAATAACATTCTCTATACAAATGGATATTGCATTTTTTTATGTAAGTATGTCTATTATTTTACTGCCAAGCCAATGGCTACTATCACAAATATTTTTTGTATTATTTAATTCACCATGTAATAGTAATGTACTATTAATAAGCGTTGTTATAGTAATTATTAAAATTTTTGTGCAGGTAATTTTAACGTTAATTAACAATTTATTTTATTTTATGAGCAAACATGTTATTTTTTACCACATATTTACAAAATAAATATATTTTGGATACTGTTTACGAATTACAAGCGTATTTAATTAAAACATCAGCATTAATACATAAGGTAAGCATTCCTTGGACGAATATAAAATTCGTAACATTTAAAGTGTCAAATTTTGATGTTATTTTGGTGATAAAATGGAACGAGCGTCTTCCTAGATTGGTCACGGTTTTGGGGGTAGCGACTTTAAAAATTAAATGTGGCGTTTCGAGACTCAGGCTTGTGACTAAACTCGTTGAATATTCGAATAAAACTATTAGTTATTCGATGAAGAAGTATTTGGAATTGTATTAACTACTTTTAAATGGACTGTTTGCCGGTTTGATAGTTTTATATTTTTTACAAAAAAAGATTAAAACAAGAATTAAAAGTTTTTTAGTTACCCTACCGTGCGTTTTAGCTATTCCTAAGCTGACAAATTTCAATGTTATATGAAATAATTATAGGATATTAGCTCTGGTTGTATTTATATTTTTTTATATTATGCACTTTTACCATCGCGGATTACATTTCCACTTATGGAGTCGATTTGTTCAAGTACTAAGTTACTAAAAGCGAAATAATAATAATTACATAGTACTCTCTTGATACGCATTTATTTTATTACTGTTTAACTTGATCCCCCAGCTAAAATCAAGTAACGACTTCACTTCAAAATCCCATTCTTCACAACGACGTTGATAATGCCACCCTTTTTATAGTCATTTGTGAATGATAAATATACCTATGATGTGGAGAATAATAAACATTAGGGATTCATGAAGTAATTAGAGCAGTTAATACTATTTTCTTTGCAACCCGGCCGTTGCTAAGATTTATTTTGAAGAATTTTAATTTTAAAGTCAGTTTCCCTGAATTGAAATATCCGTTACCTACCGTGTCACTGGGTAATTAATCGCGATAGCAGATGATGTTGATATAAAATGAATACATCTGGAGATTTAGAGAAAATTATCCACACGAATCTTCTGGTGGATAAATATGGATAAATAATCCAGTCGAATCTCTAAGATCTTTGTGGATAAGAATCGAAATAGGATTCATTCATTTTTGAATAAAACTACCATAAGCTAACAACATTACAAGATAATCTTTAATAGTTAACCACTAGCTATTTCATACCAGTATGTCCTAAATAACTATAATCATCATAACATAATAATAATATGAAGAAATCCAGTGCTTTCCCGAAGGAAATTCCCGAAGGTAACTCTTGGGTAGATGTTCCATTTATAAGTCCATAAATTGTCAGTACTGCTATCATTAGGTCAAAACTACCTTTAAAGGTAGTTAAAATTAAAGATTATAAAATCTTGAATTTTAATTCATTCGTTTTATATTCATCAGTACTGCTATCATTTTATTGAATGTTGATCTGGTTTATCACAATGTCACTAATATTGCTATCATTTTCATGATACTTTCTGATGGTTTATCACAATGTCACTAGTATTGTTATCATTTCATTGATATTTTCATATGGTTTATCACAATGTCACTAGTATTGTTATCATTTCATTGATACTTTCATATGGTTTATCACAATGTCACTAGTATTGCTATCATTTTTGTGATACTACCTTATGGATTAACACATTGTCACTAGTATTGCTATCATTTTTGCGATACTTTCATATGGTTTATCATAAAGTCACTAGTATTGCTATCATTTTAATGATACTTTTATATGGTTTATTATAATTTATTTTATTTAATTTATTGTTTTGTTACGAGAAATTTGTTATTTTAATTTAAACATTTAATTAGTTAAATATTACAATAATTATCATATTATTTCGAATATATTTAATTGGAATGTATTAAATATCCTTTTTTCGATGGTATGAAACGTAAGGTGATTTAATATTAATTTTGTTTGCATATGAACAACTTCTCTATATTCGTTAAATAAGTCTAGTTCGCTGTAGAAATTTGAATAATCAGAATCTGTAATTTTATAAGTAGTAATGTTTAGTGAAGATATCATGTTTAGAGATTTTTGCCAATATGTACATCCCTATAGAATAGTTACTGTATTTATCTATGTGTGTTTTTAAAAGAAAATTTACATGTTGTACGAATAATGAAATATGAATAAACGTACCTACACTTATGGTAGCAGTTCTGTGTTTTATTTCTCGTTACGGTGTTTTTAAAGGGAAGGGTAGGATTTCAAATAAAACAACATTTTGATATGTTAATCAACATTTATTTAACATTCAAAATTACATAAAAAGGAGGCATTTTGCCTAAAAGTCTTTCACATTTATTCGTAATGTAGGTACCTACAGAATTGGTTTAATTTATAGAGTGAAACGGTAGTGCGTACAATGTGAAATAGCGTTCTATTTGTCATTCAGTAAAAGTCAAATTTGATTGTATTGCGACATAAAGAGTGTGCGACTCTCTTATTAAGTGAAGTTCACTGTGAAATACATTTTTTATTAGTATTTCTAACACAATTTTATTTCGATAGAAGTAAATAACATGTCGAATGCCTGAATCTTGAATTACAAATTTGAAATACTGTATATCACACTACTGTAAACAAATAGTACGCGTTACATTTTATACGGGGAGACAGAAATTATGGACTGCAAGTATGAACCATGAATTACACTTGTCCGAATTACAATCATCATCATAAAATGTAGTTGAATATATTAGTAAATTTAATATAAGATAATATAGTTTTAAAACTTTATTATTTAAGGAAATTATCGGAAGTACGATATGTTCGAAGGAATGATATTCTTTGAGGCCATCCACACGATCAGCTTTAACATAATTTTGTCCAACGCCTATCCAAATCGTATACATAGATTGTTTTCCAATTATTGTGAAAGATGCGATGAAATTTGGTAATAACAATAATTTTACATTCAATGGTTTTATAATTCTTTTTATTTAAGTTGCAGATGGCCTCTTTCCGCGTGTATATTTACATATCTTAATATAAAAATAACAGATTACGATACAGTGTTACGACAAAAAAAAATTAAAAATTCAATTTTGTGTACAATTTTACAAGTAGCTTTAAATTACGTTAAATACACCGGAGCCATTATATTGTTACATTTTGTTTCTTAAATAACATTATTCAAAATTTTGCTCCATTTTGAACGATTAAATCGCAGTTTACAATCAGGTTATCAAGACGAGAATTATTTTAATATATTTTTTTAGGCGTTTATCAAACAAGTCAAAAAAGTTTGACTTATGCCGTACTACACGTCTCCTTCACAACTGATATTGTCTACACGAATTCTTCAATACGATTAGTATACATCGACTGTTGCCCTTGCTTGTTGTAAGTAGCATCCGTCGGCGTGCCCAAAAACTAAAGACTTATTTTTGGACATCGTTTAAAATCTTCAACAGTCAAATGTCCAGTGAACACGAGGTTTAACAATGTCCGTGTCTATTATTGGTCCCACCCAACACTATTCAATGGCGTCGAACGTGACTTCATAGTCGAAAACCGACTTTTGAAGTTTAAGTACGCTTCGACTGCAATTCGAAATGTTTACGCCTAATTTACATGACTCCATTTAGTCTACTAATATTCCAACTTATACGATAATAAGTTAAGATAAAATTGTAATTAACAGTAAATAACTATTAACTTAAGAAGATAAATATAATGGACATAAGTCACTATAACATTATTATGATGATATGATTTCATGATACTACAATCCGAGCAGATTATGTAGTTTACTCGAACACAGTGTCTTACACGCTATGAAGTGTTACATTCTAATAATATAATGTTACGAGAAATTGATATAATATTATGCAACGTTATAGTGTTACACTAAGTATAATTGTATGGAGTGATAATTACGATGAAGTGTTTGTATCTTTGAAGATGACCCATTCGAGTAAACAGCTCAGGATATTCATTAAAAGTAAAATAGAGACGTCAAGACTCTTAAAGACATGACAGGATATAGAGAGATAAAATAATTATAGACTTAGAATAAGTAAAAGACAAAAGTAAAAGAAAAAACAAATAACGGAGAAGAATTAAAGAAGAAATCTCGTATTCTGAATACGTTTACTAATATCATGCACTAAAACAACACCAATAATGAATACAATTAAAATTTAAACATGAATATTCGTCATAAAGAAATAACTGGACAGTTAAGAAAAACTCTACTTTTACTAGATAGTACCTATATATTAGCGATAGATAGATAATAAAGCTTACTAATATCGAATCAAATCTAAACATCTATCAGATAAATGTAATAATATAATTAATGAAACGTTAACGTTACAAGAACTTGTTATAACATTCGTTGTATTCAACCCACAAGTTACGTTAAACACTCACCTAAAATATAATAATTAATATTAGTAATTAACTCTAATAAATTATATATAACATTTTTGAAAGGACTTTTACTACAGGGGTAGCTACGATAACCTGGATTAAATTAACTTTATGGATTACTCATGATATTACATATTACGAAAATATCTTTGGGAGCTAGAGGTGACTGGGGGTGCGTTCTTCGAAAGATATATGTGCGCATCCGTATATTATGTTAAAGTAAAATATTTAAGATAAAACGATATCCATGAGATAATATTAATAAGTAAACTAATTCATTATAATATCACAGAGAAATGAAGTAACATCATCATATAAATATAATAAT
>DWPQ01001242.1:0-12790 GCA_018251795.1 Perichares adela | reverse complement strand
AGAACCCTGAATCACGCTAACGACTGTACGTTGTGATTCCTATAAGTAGCAGTAAGGAAGCCAGACAGACTGGCGCTGGTATGCGTTATGTCACACATCAGTTTACCCTCCCATAGAAAGTTATCAGTTCATGAATGTTCAAATTAATAAGGTAGCAGGCTTTCACTGATTTCATATAAGCTAGAGTATAGCCTTCACTCTGCACGGTTCCATCAACTCGCCTGCAGCGCAAAAACGAGGTGTCGCGTACAGTGTTAATTGCACTCACAATTACCTAGATTAGCGAATACCTACATAGTTATTAGCTTGTCTGCTCAGACATAAAAGCCTGAATGGTTGCCGTTAAAGTTATAATGAATACTTGTATAGTGAGACTATCCTCGTTACGAATAATCTTTTTTATAGATTTGTGTATTAGGTTGAAATAAGGCTTAGTCATGAGTTGCAAATTTCTGCTACTATTTAAGGCTGATGCATAAAAATACTAGTTGTGCCCGCGACTTCAACCGCGTGAAAATCAGCATGTCACAAAGTTTTTTCCGCATATATACCGACCCCGTGGGAATTCCAGGATAAAAAAATCTAGGATAGTAATTTCCCTACTAAACTGTCATTCCTTATTTCAACACCTTACAGCCTTTTTGTCGCATAAAAAATCCTATGTTCTTTCTCAGGCTCTAGCCTATCTCTGTACCATATTTAATTAACTTAATCGGTTCAATACTTACTTTACTTGTGATTGAGTAACATACAAACAGTGATACTTCCAAATTTATAATATTAGTAACGTTTTCAAGGTTGATTCTAGAACGAAGGTAAGCCATATGACAAAGCTAGACATTAAAACCCAACTACCATAAATGAGTATTACCAGGATTATATTGGGTTATACAGAGTCCAGTGACCTCCTAGGACCTATACAGAACCACAGCTTCCTCTATTATTCAGCAGAGCGCAACATCATAGATTTCCGTTTAATCACGGATAGATGAAGTTCCTTATACACATATTAGTATGCGATGATTACGGGTTTAAATCATAAAGTTCCTTACACACAGTTTTGAGATTTGTCACTTTAGTCGTGGAGGGTTTTGAGAAGAAATAAACAACCCTGCACCGTCTGGCAGTGACCCAGTTGTAGTTAATTCCGCGGACATTAAAATGCCAGTTAACGCACATTACATCACCACGCCCTTTGACCCTCTTATCAAACATATCTTGGTGTTTATTAGACGTTTGTTACAGTCGTTCACTGAGCTGTGTCGATAGCCTTGAGATAATTATAACTCACTAGTAATCGCCCTTGTTTGGCTTTTTATTTATAATCACTACAGAAGACCAGTTAAACATTGTTTATTGACTCAATCTCCTAACCAAATTTTGACTCAATATCTTAACGAAACTTTGACTCAATATCTTAACGAAACTTTGACTCAATCTCTTAACCAAACCTTGACTCAATCTCCTAAGCAAACTTCCATGTAAAATGTTGTCTCTTATCAGTCTAGAAAACTATCATCACAACCAATAAACATCCCTCAGCTAGGTTTGGGTCTCATTTCACTATACGACGGTTTATGATCATAGTGTTTCTGGCTAAGTGCGGATGGGGAGATTAGATACACCTTAGAGATTATCATGGAGAACTCTTAACTACGAAGGTATCTTCAAGATGTTTTCCTTCAGCAAAGCAAGTGAGTATTAACTTCTATCACGCACGTAACTTTGTAAAAAGAGTACTTTAAAACACTAAGCTTTCGGTTATTTCATTTTAGATATTGAATTATGACATAAATTATGTGTAACCTTTGATTGTAAAAGGCTCAAACATTTTTGCGTGATACTATAACAGACGGATAGAATTCAAAACAAATAAAATATGTTTTAACTTTTATCAATAAGCTACACGAAAAAATTCAGAAAATATTATTATTCAAATTCGGCCCTGTTTCAGTCTTATTACTTACTGAATTAGTATAAATTATAAGCTTGGAACAGTCAGTGTTTAAGGCACTTTAATTAGAAGACCTGAATAACTTAAGCATGATAATTGTTAATGCATGGGTGAAGTACAAAGCAAGCTTATTACGTTATTAAAATCATTTGAGTATTTCGTCAATACAGTTGTGTGTAATACATTAGCGTATATTCTCTGATACAGTTTCCAATAGTAATTTAACATTAAGGGGAAACGATTAATCTATATTTTATTTAATCTTTATTGACAACAATAAAATATTACGGTACAAATGGCGAGCTTAACGATTTAGGCATTCTCGACCAACTAACCATATCGTGCCAAACAGACAATCACGAAAAGCGGTATTCGAAGAAAGAAAGTAGATAAATATCTAAGAAATACATATATCGGAGCCGTCTCTATACACTACCGTAGAGATCCGTAGAAACTATGATATTAAACCTCGAACGAATTTAACGTTGGTTTAGAAAAGAGCGGTCGCATGACATTGTCGCGTAATATGACAGATATGGAGATATTAGAATATAGAGAGAAGGGAAATGAATAGCCGATGCTCTGGCTATTTTAATTAGAGATTGAACTGAATCATTGAGACAAAGCAGACGTATTGCTGTTCTAAACTTGCCTCGGTTTATTGATAAAGTACACTTCTAAATTCTCTATAAGAACCAATGTTATACCTAGACATAAATATTTAAATTATTCTAAATCGATTGCAAATGAAGTTCCTAACCTACGTAGGTCGCGACACAATTTTCCAAGCGGAATTGTCATTTATATTTTCGTCTGTACATTAATGTCCTGTATCTATAAGCTGCATGCTCTTTAACTATCTCTCTTTAACTTAACAATGAGGGCAGTGAGTCGAATAAGCAAAAAGTTACGAGTAAGTGTGAGATGTTTTGAGGTGTAAAGTCCATTATTGAGTGCACGTCAACTTCACCAGCACTTCAGCCTGTGGAGAAGGAGATCGTGGTATTAGAATCCTTTTGTTTGTCATTTGGCTCAATACTATCCCATTTCTGAATTACGCATGTACGCTGGTAGAATTTTTAAAGTGGAAACTTCTTTCGGCGCATCAAGATTTGACTTTTTGGGTGAAAAAACTTTGTATAGTTATATACTTTGTATTTACAAAGAGTATATTTATTTTCATCCTATAATGCTCAAAATACAGTTTTAAGTTTTCACTTCTGCCAACAGTATTCAAGACTGCCTCAGATATAAAAAATTAAATAATAATTAAATATCGTAAAGGTCACTATTAGGCTATTGTTGGTAAAAAAAGTATAATCGTACCTACTTATCATAGAAGGCAAATTATAGCATGCATTGTAATACCTGAGTGAGCCTACTCCGGTACCGTCAATATGCTACGGGTTCGTGACCTCATGGAAGTAGGGCATACGAGAAAATCCCAGTTTTCTTGTCTTTTCCCGTTTTCTGCCTAACAAGAGATGTCTGGTTTGTTTTGACGCTCTTCAAGATTATCTTTGTTAACCGTGACATGAAAAACAAGATTACTAAGGCGACTGAGATGAGATGACATGTGGGGTTTTTGAATAGGTTTGGTTTATAAAGGGCTTGTGTATATTGTTTGATGAACTAGGTTGTATGTTCGAAAAGTAATTACATTAGAATCTTAAAGGGAACATTAGAAATAATTATGATGCAAGCACATAGCGGGAGGTTTTATTATAATAAAATTGTAACGGCACTGTCTACATTAAAAATAATTAAAATATGAAAGTGATATAGAAATGTCATGTAACAACGTTTTTTTAGTCTTTGGTTGTCGGCATATCTGGCGTACAGAGAGTAGGTACCTATTTGTATTTGTTGATATGGTTCCTAATTTTAAATTATAAACACCTGGCCAATTATCGTGGGTCCATAAAAATGAATCATATTTATTTTTAAATCATTTGGTTGCACAGGGATTGGAGCGACCAACAGGCGGTCTTACCAGATCCTTTTTAGTCTGTGATGTTTTAAAGATGTTCAAGGGATGAGGTGGTACCTAATTATTAGTTACTATACTTATTCGTGACCGTTACTAAAAACGTAAAACGGTTTAGGAATGATTGAGTGGATTATAAAGAGATACTAGCTGACCCCGCAAACTTCATTTTGCTTTAAAAATGATTTAATTATAAAATAACGGTTGGTGGTAGAAGGGTGAAAATGAAAGATTGCATGTAGGTAATCGTATTTTATGATGCCACATCATAGAAAAATAATGTTGTCTAAAAAATTTAAAAATAATATTTGGAGTGGGCCACCCTTATCACTTACGGGTGTGAAAAATAGTTTACAACCTATTCCCAGACCTAACGTACATCCATATATAATTTCATAAAAATCGGTCAAACTGTTTCGGAGGAGTTTGCCATCTAACACAAGAATTTTATATATATAGAAATAATCAAATCTTTTACTTTGATAACTTGACGTCTGTGAGTAAAAATTATGAAACAGATAACAAGAAGATTTGACGGGTTGATAACTGACAAAATTGAGTGAACACGCGAGGATAGTTAAGATAATTTGAGACCAAATTAGGTGCAATGAAGCCGGACACATTAAAATTTTGGCAAACATCACAAAGCCGAGTTGAATTATGTGTAGAGTACATCGATAAAACAATTTCACAGAAATACTTTTTCTTTCTTACAACTAATTTAATAATATAAAATAGTTTTTTATATTATTTTTAAACCTCATAACATCATTTTAATTATGTCCTTTCAGTTTTGTGATATTAAAGACATGAAACATTTTAAAAAGTATAATTGTAAAAGGAAAATTATGAAGAAAAAATAAAAATTCGTCTCAACATTATCACATAAATTCACAGAAAAACATCCATAATTTGTCGCTTTTAATGATCCATGATTTACATGATAATATAATAAACCTTATTTATGCTGTTATGAAGTAGTGACAGCATTTAGTAATATCCATATAGTGGTTTAAACGTTGGTCTCCCAAACAGAAGGACGTACGATCGATTCCGGCTCGCATCAATAATTTTCTTAAATCTTAAGTTACGTGCGTATTAGAAATTAATAATCAATAATCACTTACTTTGGAGAAGGAAAACATCTTGAGGAAACCTGCACACTCGAGAGTTCTCCAAAATGTTCTTGAAGGTGTGTGAAGTCAGACGTACGACTATGGCCTTAAACCTCAGTGTGAGAGGAAACCAGAGCCCAGCAGTGGGACAGTTTTGTTTGTTATAAATTAAGTGTTTCTTTACCAGTCATAATGTTATCCCTGATGATCTGCACGTGATGGTCTCGATCTGGTCTCGTGTGTTCATGCCAGAAGCCGACCACGTGACCGAGCTCGTGGACCACGATACCGAATTTGTCGCAGTTCTTGCCGATGGAGATCGCCTGCGCGCCGTTACCGCGTTTTCCGACGAATGAGCAACACCTTGCATTCAGAGAAAAAATAATTACGCAAATAAATTATGTTTGTTTATTTCTATAAGGTATCTATATATCGTAGATACTACGTGTATATAATATATACTTTTAACTATCTGTGCTCGCAACTTTGCCCGCGTAGAAAAAAAAATGCGTCGCAAAGTTTTTCCCGCGCAAATTTCAATCCCGCGGGATTTCTAAGAGAAAAAGTATCCTAAGTTACTCCATATTACATCAGCTATCTTTCAGTGAAAGCCCCGTCAAAATCGATCGAGCTGTTCCAAAGATTACCCGGAACAAACAGACAGTATTTAAAAAAAAAAACGGCTGTTTTGTTTTATGTACCGTGTATCCATACATATGCATTTAGTAAAAACCGGTTATTTTAATATTACAAACAGACACTCCAATTTTATTTAGTTGTATAGATATGATACGGGTACCTATGACATACATATTTGTATGACGATTTTCGACCCAGTTTCATTGATCGTAGGTCATCATTGTTGTATAACTCAAAATTAGCTTTCCAGTGTCCGCTAATGCCTTTTTAATATTCCAGTACATAACAACAACGTGGATTATTAATAGTCTTAGTAATACATTAATGTCCTTGTTAATCAGCTAGAGATTAAATGGATTTAAGTTTGAATGCTGCAGCGATATCGAAATTTAAAAATCCTTGCCACTGGCAAAATTTCGTGAAATGTATTTGACTCATCCGTCTTAGAACAATTACTAGTGTTTGATTCCTCGTATACTACAAGAATTTTGTATCCAGACGGTCTTTGGTGTAAAAGCGTTAGGACAAAACTTACCCACAAGGCCTCTCTGTGAACACAATATAGTCTCTGTGTAAGTCAGCATCTCTCTCCACGAACTTGACACACGTGAAGTTCTCCCAGTGTCGCATGGCTTGCTTGAACAGGGACTTGTGAGCGCCGCTGAAGTTGCCATCGATCTCGTATGGGATCACACCGTTCTCCCAAATGCGTTCCTTTCTGTTCGTCGCCGCCCGCGCTGTTCGATGTTTCCTGGACTGTTTATCAAAATAGGGTTTTACACAATACAATACAAAATACATTATTGCGCACACCATAATGAGATAGGTATAACAAACATCATCTAACGTACACAAAAGGCGGTCATATCGCT
The DNA here is from genome assembly GCA_018251795.1 of Perichares adela. Classification (NCBI taxonomy): domain Eukaryota; kingdom Metazoa; phylum Arthropoda; class Insecta; order Lepidoptera; family Hesperiidae; genus Perichares; species Perichares adela. The sequence continues at coordinate 6,223 of DWPQ01001242.1, read as the reverse complement.
AGGGTAGCGATTTCACACACTTGGCTATAAGCCAAAATACATGATAAGGTTTAATGAAGATTAAGTTTAACACCAATTAATATGTAATGAATAATAAATATTGAATTAAATAATGCGATTTAAACTGCGGGATAATGTTTCAAGTAGATAATATCTGTGGAAGTTCCGAACGGAAACTCAAGCTCACCATAGGAAATGTCATTTTGGTTATATGTTGATTGTTGATGAAGCTATTGTATGGTTAAAGTTTTAATGTTGTTTAATACATTGACGTGTATGTTAACACGTTGACACTTGGCGGTTCCGCCGACTAATTTCGGTCCATTCAAAGAACCATCATCAAGGAACAGTCTTCAAGCGTTCACTTCTGCGCGCGGCAAGATTAGTCGGCCAAACTAGTCAGCGGAATCGAAAGTTACTTTCGCATTTAAAATAGTTTAGATAATATAGATACAGTATTTCACTAATGTTTCTGAAATATAATTGTTATATACCTCGGTATGATTATAAAATTGACTCTCCGCGGCTTCAAGATCGACGTCGGAGTCCCGAAAAAACCAGTCTTTGAACTGTTGATTCACTGTTTCCGTCGCGTTCTCTTTTGGAGGAGGTTTCACTTCAAACTTTTCTTCAAACTCGTGCTCTGGTATGACAAACTTCTTGTATTCGACGTCCTCTCTGCCTTCATGTTTTTTTTGGTGACGAAAAAACTTTTTCCTGGTATACGAATCGACATTAATTTCGTCTGAAAATTTCAGAGAGTTGTGTCCTACTCTTTCGCTCGATTGTATATTTCTTAATCTAAAAAAGAAATAGTTTAGAAGTTACAAGCGAATTGTATTTAGGATGAAGTTCGGTTATAAGGTAAATAACAACATGTATTGTAGAATGAAATTCGGTTAAAAGAAAATGATTTAGAAGAAGAAGAGATAAATAACTACCAAGTTGTTTTAATTATTTACCGTATTCCACAATGATTTCAGAACCACGCTAAATAATCTTTACTAGCAATCTAAAACGTCTGATTTGTAAAAACAAACCACTAAATACTTATTTTTTTTGCTCATTTATATCACAATTGTCACAATAATCGTTTTTATTCTCGACATCTCTTATGTGTTGATTTTTCTTTTTAAATTATTTAAGTGACATTACACGCCCACCCCAAAAATAGTCCTAATATACTATTTATAACATTCGGCTTTGTTCTTAACAAAGCAGAAACATACAAAACGCATAAAGTTAAATTGAATTATATTACTCATATTTTTTATGAAATAAACATACATTTACAACCATAACGAACATTCCCATACCGTTATGGAAAACACCCAAGTTATAATTTTTATTTAAGTTATACCACTGGACTGCCTTCCAGACCCTTGACCGCTTTCTCGTGGAATAGCGGTGCGAATGTAAGCCCTTTCAGGTTTTTCTTAATTTAATAACAAACTTACATAATAATTTATTTTTCTCGCATCCTACAAAACTTTAATATTACAAAAATTTTAGGTCGTAAATTAGCTACAATTGATGATGATAAAATATGTTGTTATTTATAGCTTATCAATACATTTATATGTTGATCTAGTACATCCAAGATTGATTGTGGGATTGTTGCTATAAAAAAAATTGCAATTTAATAACACAAAAGATAAAACATTTATCAGTCATAGCACTGCGATCAAACTTATTTCAATTGAAAATGTAATCAATTTGACATCATTTTATGTTTAAGTTGTAGAAGTACCGCAGAAAGCAAGAAAGCAGTTGAACTCAAATCATGCCGTGAACAAATTAAAGGTACTTATTAGTATATTGTACACAGTATGTTTGGAAAGAGTTACCAAAGTTCTAACATTAAAATATATAGATGTTTTTTAAGTCAAAAGCATTATAATTTTGGAAATGATTTAAACTAATATAGTTTTTCATCTATGATGAATGAAAAAGACTCTTCTATGAGAAGAGAATTTACTTTTTCAATATATTGCAATAATCGTATTAAATTACATTGTATCAAACGTAAGTTATAGGACAGACCAACAATTTCAGAGCAAGACATTTTCGTAAACATACCGAAATGTCAGCAATACTTGAATAAAATACAAGTCCCCTATCGAACCTCCAGGGAGCAACACATTTGTAACTCAAAGTGTTTTCATTACAATAACGTGTGTCGTAAATGTGACGTTACTCTTTACAAAAGCTTTACTCAATGAATGATAGATGAACGGCACGACAAAGAAATACTATACAAAGCAAATTTATCAAGGGAGCAATTTGACGTAATCTTTTTAGCAAAAAATTGTGAAAGAATGTAATTAATATATTACGTTCTAGAGTTTTCAATTGCAATTCAATCCGAAGTAATATAATTTATAGAAACATTTATGTGATAAAAAAGTATGATGGAAATTATAAAAAGTCATACCGTCTTCCATTACCGTGTCTTCTTCTTCTCCGGCGTTTGTGACTTTTTGATTCGTCCAGTAAGTTTTGTAAACTTTCAGTTGGCTTAAGTAAATCATTGCCGTCATCTACCCTAGCATAAAGATCTCGGTCAGTTTTGTTAATTATTGCTTTATCTACTTTTTCCACTTCCTCTTCTTGTTCGTTTGTCGACAAAACCCCATTAGTTGGAGCTGGAGCGACTGTCATGTTTTCTGGTATTTCTTTGAATTTTATATTATTGTTCGAATCACCAGTTATTTCTCTACTGTTACTTTGTATCTTATTCGTAACTTCATCCATTTTATTTGAATAGTTGGGCATTTGGAAATTAGGATAAAAGTCATCTAAATTTAAAATATTGTCAGTTGAAATGTTAACAACGAGAACGCCATCTTGTTCTAGGCTCTCAGACTCTGTAAGATTGTCTATCACCGTGCTTTGATTTAAATAATTCAGTTTTGACTGATTATTTATATTATTAAAGATTTCAAAAGTTTCTCCTGGTGGCAGTTTTCCATTTTTCATCAATATTGATTTGTCCAAACCAGCAGGCAAAACCTGTAATAAAACTTATTAATAATCGTTTCTACATTAATGCAGATGAATGTTGATTTTAGCATGATTAACTTACTTTTGTTAATACTGAAGCATCGTTGTATTTCTTTGGTTTCTCTTGCGACAAAGGCAGTGGCTGTTTAGTTCTCTTTCTTAAAATATCAGGTAGGCCTTCTTCTTCTACTTGTAGTCCTTCTAACAAAACTTCTTTTTTCAGTCTTTCAACTTCTTCTTGGAGTGATTTGTTTATTTTTGAAGTGGCAGGCGCTGTTATAGCTGGCTTAAAGTAATCGATATCTGGGATAGCGATATCTCCTTGAAAGTTTTCTGAAACAATAAATTTTAATTAATAAATACCTATAGGTTTATATTTTACTGAGTTTTAGAACACGATGTACAAGAAAGTTTTTTCAAGATTTAGGTAATTACGTGACCAAAATAGATTCATTTGCTAAAAGTTTTCTGAGCACGTTATTATCTTCAAGAAAATTGTGTTTCATTGGAATCCAATATGCTTTATCTTATGACAAGAGATTTACTACAAACTAGTATTATTTTCAAGAGAATGGTTAGCCATCAGTAAGTTTTCCGCGTAACCGTAAGTTGAAAAATGTCATAGATTCTCCCACAACGGCTGATTCTAGAAATTTTAATGTTATTGAACTTGTATTAACGCAATGGCGCATTTGGCGTACTGTAAATTTACGAATCAACATTGATTTTAATTTAATTTCCGAACCCAGGGAGGGCCCATTAAAGTTTTGCAAATGCAGTTTTCCTTGCAACTTTTCGATGCTTAACGTTCCTCGATCGCTTACGACTAGCAGTACGGCTAGGAACACTTCACTTTTACATCACTGCGTTAGGTAAACCTTCAAGTCCTTGGAAAGTATCGACTGAAGCGTATTTCCGAAACTCTAACGGCGTTTTGGGAAATGCGTTGAAGAAACGTGCATATAAATATACTCCTTGGTACATTTATTAGTAATCGTGTAATTTCTGGTTGAATTCGAGCCATATTTAAACAATAAAATTTGTTCTATCGACACGATCATTGATACTTATGCCACAATGAGTGCTGCTACACACAAATTATAAGTAAATTGTCGTTTAATATAAAAAATATTACGACTCAACTTGGTGTACGGCCTTCGTAATTTATAGAAAGAATGATATAATATAAAGAAAGACAGATACAAAAACAAAGAACACACCGTCAATCTTTATAAATGTTCTTAATTAATTTATTAGTAGTAGGTGAATCAATTGATTGGATATTAGTTAATTGATTAATTAATCAATTAATTCAATTACCCATATGGTGCAAGCTTGTAGGGCTTGAATCTTGTATGCATGTCGCAGCTGCAGCATCGTGTTATGTTCCGTACATTACAGTTACCGAGAACACCATTCTGTGAGACATTAATTTGCCTCAATATATTAATATATTATTTGTATCGGCCAGCACAACTCTGTAATCTAATTGGTAGTGGTCTTGCGGGTCGATCCTGGTTTAGAATTCAGGCCGGGGTAGAAGTCATAGTCCACCAAGCTGGCCTAGTGCGGATTATCAAACCTCATACACTCTTGAAGACCTCTAGGTATGCAGATTTCTTCACAATGTTTTGTGAAACCGAAGTGTCACCGAAGCAAATGATAATTAATTATAGCATGTAATTAAATTTCACAAATATTTAGTTTAAAATAAAAACATGTTTGCGAATTTGAGTGAAATATATAACTTAATGTATATTTTAGTGAAGCTATTTAATTGTATGTTAATTAATACAGTGCGAGTACAATGCACTAACGAATATCAATTCTGCATATCAGTTACGGCCCAGCTATTAAATTGGATCCTGGAATACATGAATATTCATATAAGCTGCATTCGATGTATGGTAACGTATCCATTACGCATTGTGTATGCGCCTATGAAGGTCTAATTAATTGGCAGTGCGCATTGGAACATGCCCCATTACAGCTTACGAGCGTCAGGTGTACGGCTAATGTCTAGTGCAGTTGGGCCCATTGTTCTGTTCCAAATGCGGATTTCACCTAAAATTAATTCATTGTTACTTATTTACTGGCGCTACAAATACGTACTTACATTGTATATAACCGTGATCAGTGACCGCTACAGATAAATAATACACTTTCGTACTTCGTACAGTACGTCAAGTCGTAGGTATGACTATGTTTTCATTGGAAGCATATACGAGAATTTATCTAGGTATGTCTATATATGTACATATAAAATTCTCGTGTCACAATAAAATTTTGTACGTACATTCGGTAGGTTTGAGAATAGGTTTTAAACTATTTTTCACACCCCTAAGTGACAAGGGTTGTCCGCCCCAAATATGTATTTTTAATTTTTTTAACAGTAATTTTTATTCTTACTTTTTTATGATGTGGTATTAAAAAATATATACAACCCTTAATTTTCAGCCTTCCATCACCAACCCTCAATTTTTCAATACATTTAATTTGTATGTCAAAACGAGGTTTGCGGGGTCAGCTAGTTTTCATATAACATTCTTGTGTCACATTGCTATGCTCCTCTGAAACGGTTCGGCCGATTTTTATGAAATGTTTTAAGTAGGTATGTATTCGGTAGTTACATAGGTCTGAGAATACGTTGTAAATTATTTTTCATACACGTAAATGACATGGTTGGCCCATCCAAAACATAGAAAAAAATCTTATTATGTTTTTATGACAAAAAATACATACAATCCTTAATTTTTACCTTTCATCACGATGCCCTATTCTTAATGTCAAAACACTTACTAGAAACATGTAATTTATAATGCGTTATAAGAAGTAGCAGTGGGTAATGATCGGTCAGTTTATCCGGAGCAATAATCTGCACGACACATAAAGCAATACAAAACAACAAATCCGTAAAATGGTTTTACGACGAACGCGATAACAATTGTAGTTTTTACAACTCTATTTTATTGGTTACTTAAACCGTCAAACGATGACGTATCAGACGTATGTCACTCACTTTGCGAATTAACTCGGGTACTGGCCCATGTTACCTACTCGTAAAAAGTCCCGGAGCTCGGCTGATATAATATGCTTAACACTTCAGTTAGTTCTTGTTTTTTTTTATAGCCTTAAGGGCTAGAGAAAGGCTGACGGGCCACCTGATGGTAAGTGGTCATCGTCGCCTATGGACATGAGCAACACCAGAGGAGTCGCCAAT
>DWPQ01001241.1:0-12794 GCA_018251795.1 Perichares adela | reverse complement strand
CTGCCATTATTAGGAGCGAAGATATAATGGAAAATGTGAAAAATGGCGAAACAACGTTGGCGGGGTCAGCTAGTAAAGAATAAATAAAATAAATAAATTTTCGTAAGTCACCAAAATTGTGCATTCGAGATTCACTCACCTTAAGTTGAGTCAAAGGAATGTTTATAATTACTAAAACTGGCTTAGTTTAAAGCTTTAGTTTGAGATAAGTAAAACTACACTTTGTAGACCTCATCCTTAATACTGAACATGTTAAAATATAATATTAATTATTTCCAACCTGATGAAATGTTACTTTATATATTGATCAATCATCAAGATCATGAAGATCATGAATCATCAATCATAAAGATTGATCAATCATTTAAGACTATTTACATTATGAACATTATTTAGAATTTTTAAATTTTTTAAACCATTCGCAATATTTTAATTTCTATTTCCTAATATTACACCCTATTCGTTTCTGTTTCCTCCTAGAAGTTTCCTAGGTTTTAACATAGATACATTTGAACCTAGAACATGGGGGACGGCATAATTGGGTCGGGGGTAAACAGGACGCAGGGTGGCGAGTGGTGGGACACGGGGCGCAAGGTTACTGGGGCCAGCGGGGACCGGGGCAAGGCGGGGCAACGGGGAAGCGGGCAGCGGGGACAACGTAAAATGGAGCATAGGGGAACGGGGCAGCGGATTGGGTTATGAACGGGTCGATGCAGCGCCAGCATCCTTAGCTTGCACCCAGTGATAGCCTTCAACTATAAATTTGATTTTCAATACACTTCGATATATTGGTAAATAAATGCTGCACTTTTATGACGATGGATGGAATAAAATGTTCCTTATTTCTCTGTACTTTCTAAGGTTGACTGTTAGAGAATGCTACTTAGCATGAAGTCCACCTATTGTACTACCAATGTAGTGGCAATAAAGAATAAATAAATAAATATAAAATGACAGTCCCTGCGGAAAGATTTTTAGCCCTTACCTTACCCCTTATTCCCCTAGACTGTCAATACCATACATTTTTAAAATAACGTGAGCGTGAACCGTTACCGCTAAGATTTTTGTCTAGAGGCTCTGATGTACTTATGCACGTATTTTTTGCGTCAAATTTCATTTCAGAAAGGTTCTTTTAAACATACAAGTTTAGTAGTCAATATAATAGTTAGATAGTTCGTATCTATAGCAAGTATAAAAAAGTTTTTTACGTTCGGAAGTACCAAGTCACGGCGCTATTATTTTCTGGCGACCCAATTCTATTCGTGTAAAACCTTTGAGTATTAAAATATCTATGTGTAAAACCAACATATAAACCGATCATAGAATTAAAACAATCTATATTAATAATTTCGTGCCGGGATACGGTAGACTCGATCGCAACCTTATCTAAATAATAAAACATAAAAAAATAAAAAAAATCGAGTCGACAACATATATCGCATAATTCATTTAAATCGATTAATTTGTTAAACTCTCATGGTGCTGACAGAAAAATCGCAGTCGCCATATTGACCAATATAACGAAACGTCACTGAAATTGGATGACAACCTGAGTAGTGATTAACATAAGCCATGTCATCTCCGCTAAGTGTTTTTGTTGCCATAGGATTCTACTTTGTCTGGGTTACACGGGTTACGAAAATGCCACATTTTACCCGAGCGAAGCCGGGCTTTCTTCTCGTATCCTGATAAACCTATATATTACAAATTTGTTAAGATGTACTACAATTTTTCGCAACGCACGTCACATAATGACTATGATCGGCAATTTTTTGATTGTAGAAATAATATTTAGTTTCTAATATTATAAAATCATTTGTTACAATTAACCCTTAAGAATTAACTCATAGAACAGTACCACAACATTATATAAGTACTTCATAGGAAGATGTTTAAATAATATTTTTTTTTATAATTATATTCCCAACAGAACGTAGCGCGCCTGTGGCTCTACTGACGAATAAGTATTCCACTATACATCCCACACGTCGGTAATCACAAGTTGATCAACTCCACTGAGTATGAGAACATCTCATAGATCCGACGCCCGGACTCGTAAATCCGAATAAACAACTCGCCATCATCAGTCGCGTCCTGCTTCGCGCATACCGAGTTTAATTTTAATGAAGCCAATTGTAGAATAAATGATTATACTAGAAGAAACTGATGTATGTAATGTGGGAATCTGTATATATAAAAATGAATTACCATAATGTTTGTACGCGCATAGCTTCCAAACGACTGCACCAAATTGTGATAAATCTTTGTTTTATGTGTTCGTTATGGTTAAAAGTTTTGTATGAAAAATAAATTAAAAGCAAATATTTAACCAGTAAACAGTCTCAACACGAGATATCTGAACCCATAAGAACTATAGACATAACATTTGGTAGGGATATCTATTTAAGCATTTAGACATAGCCATAACCAACAAACAAGTAAACAAGCTAGATGTCTATGTAGTTTAACCGTGTAAAAAATATAATTTAAAACTAGAACACAACGTTTACTTACTTAGGCCAAAAGCTCACTAAACGAGCCATCACCCCACCGGTAGTGTAGTACCAGATCAGTTTATGAAGATTTCTTTGTAATAGTAACAATCCCAAATAAAGAAAACCTTTCAACGGAGAGATTTATCTTTTAAAAACAACACAAGAAGAGGGACCCAAAGTCATAGATCGTGATCTACTTGAGTTCTTTACATCTGGTAGTGGAAGCAAAAATTCACGTGCACAAATATATCAGTGATATATACACTGATAAATGATTTTGAATTTGAATTTGAATGTACTACTAACAGTACCTGAGCATTTACATAGACAGTTGTACCATAGATAGTACAAACGACTGACCACTACATACTTCACATTAGAATCCCAACGTTCATTCTTACAACGACAATACACCATCACAGCGTCACACTACATGGAGATACAATAATGATGGCTTCCGTAAACAACGTCCGGTCCATACAAATATGTAATTATAAACGTACGCGCGCACACCATTACATTATCAAATGAAATACCAGTAACGTTACGCATAATTATATCACAAGTCCGAGATAATACTTACTGGTATGTATAATTGTATAATGATCATTTATACACAGGTTGTTTCTGATAGACATCATGCTGTCGGCCCTAGAGGCCTTTACAGCTTCACGCGGACAGAGAAATGAGCTTGGAATGCTCAGCCAGTGGTCTGCCAAGAAGCACTAGGGCAACGTGTACAATATACGTTAATCCCTCTCAATCTAGAAGGAGATCCGGGCCCCAGGATTGCGACAGATTGGTTTGTTATGTTGATGATGCTGATATTATCATTCTTACACAAAAAAACAATATTTCATTGTTTAAATATAAATGTATGGCCTTAAACGTAAGAACATAAAGAAGAAAAATATAAGATGTCAATTTTCAAATATACAACGTCATAATGCCTTTTAGTAGGTATTGTTTTGCCGTAACAAATATTTTGATGCATTTTATTTATTTTATATCACTCGGATCTATCGCTTATACATACGTTTACAACAAACATTAAATATTCGAAAAAAAAAAATCATACAAAACACAGAAAAAGAAAAGCTTCCCACACTAGCATTGAGCTTATCAAGACCTGACCGAAACAAAATACTCTTCGGTTTTATAATGAGCTTAAACAAAATCAAAATCCTTACAAATAAACAGTAGGTACCTTCATTCACAAGGTGTCGCTCCACACATTACTTTTATCAAAACATAACCCGACAAAATGAGAGACGTTGTTCCGTTACTACACGACATAAGCGACGGTGGACATCCGATATAGCAGAGTTGGAATGGTGACATCACTTCGTACATCGGGCTGCGGTCTCGCAATACGGTGCGGGCACTAAAATATCTTGGAAGCAACCGACTAATAAACACAACTGCTTTTAAAACCAACATTCCGACAATAACCTAATAATAGTTAATCATCAACCGAAAATCATCATCGGCATAATATTATAATTGGGTGAAGTGAAATTAGATCCCTTTTTACCAAAATTGGACGGACGGTGAGTATAAAAGGCATAGGTTTATATGGAGACGGAGTGTATGCACAAAATTAGTTTTCATAATATGCATTAAAAGTTTAGAAATTAATCAAAATAAACGTTACGCACACCACCATACATTCACACACAACGCATACTCGATATACATAATAAATATTGTTTTGTTTTCGTTTGACATTTATTACGCAAGTCACAATTAGTCTGTGAGAGTAGAGATCCCAAAATTACATTCTAACAATGTTTTTTTTAATGACTTATGGTCCAATTTCGACCACTAGTATTTTTAAAACTCTGAACATCGTTTACAACGTTTCGTGCAAGAGTAAATTGCAAGTGATATTTCCACGCAATAAAAACCATAGACAAACTTAAAGTATTGTATCGTATGTGTGTAAAACATCAAAACCATAGTCTTCACTAATCTACATTATTATTACCCACTACAACGTGTGATCGCCCACATACGTGACAAGGTTGTACATGTATAACCAAGCGTAGCATTATGGTTGTTGTAGTAGATAATACCATTGTCGCGGGTATTCTTCATAGAGATAGATAGATAGATTTATATAGAGTAGACAAGTAGAGTAGGCCTGCCTTTGAGCGCGAGTGTAATAGAAAAATACGTGTTAATAGAAACAGACGGAAGATGTGATACCCGTACTTGTATTTGTGTAAAACGCGCTGTGAGTGCCAGTGTCCATCTAATAGAAAGAGATGGAAGATAAGAGACCCGTACTTATCTCTATCTGAACACGCGCACGTAACGGAGGCAGACGAGGTGCTTCGTTTGTTATCTCTTTTTTTAAATGAACTTATTTTAAGCCGGCTTGCCGACTCTAGTATACTTTCTCTATGGTAGGTATTCATACGTTCGTGGGACAGAATTTAAATACCGAAAGAAAAAACGTTTCAAACGTCCATACAAAACCGCCGCGTGCACTCACAACACCAGGTGACATCATCGTCAGTAAATGTGAGGTCGTTGGGACCGGTTCCCTTGCACCTCCACATTTCTTGTTGTTTGGGTCTAACTTCCAGTATCTCTGTCGTTATTTGGCTCTTATGTCAAAGAACTAATGTTATACTTTCAATGCGAACGGATGTCATTTAAACAAATTAATTTGCTGTATACACTTTTGTGTAATGCATATGCATGTAGGTGTACACGGTACATATACTAAAACATATTTTTTTTACAATTTTTGTCTGTGTGCCTGTTTGTCTAATCGGCTAATCTCTTGAACGGCTGGGCCGACTTTGACGGGACTTTCTTTGGAAGATAGAGGAGGTTATCCAGCATCATATAGGTTACTTTTTATGTTGGAATTCTCACGGGAACGGGTTTTACACAGGGAAAGCTTTGCGAAATACTGATTTCCACGCGGTCGGGCCGCGGGCCCAGCTAGTTAGTAATAAAAGCGTTATTATATTCAAATAATTTGTAGGGAACAAAATTAGTATTTGTACAGTTTTCTACTAATAGCTGATAAGAGTCCATAGTAGTTAGGAAATTATCTTCTTTCTACTTTTTTTCTTTCTTTCTTCTTTCTTTTTTACCTTCTAATTCTGATATATCGGGCACTAAATAGTCTTTTGTAGTTTAACATAATTTTTAATGTTGTTCTTTCTGTATTTGGTCAAATTTAAAACATCTAGGATATTTGTTAAAGCTCTTTGCCGACGTAGTGTTTACCATCGTGACACTGAATTGATCGTTACACTGAGCCAGGCTGGTACCGACCGAATCTTAGTCTAGACATTGCAATTAAATATCGACATAAACGTCGATAACGAGAAACACTATCTTCTTTATGTATGCAGCGTTATTTCACTTGTCTATCTCAATATTTTCGCTTCGTCATTTTGAGGAAGATAATTATTATCGGTTTAGTTTTAAGGCAATCATTGCTGCCGTTATGTTTGTTAGACCAGTAATGTTTCATTTTCCCATTACTTAAAGTTGAACTATTCAATGACACGTAGCTGATATAATAAGGAGTAACTTGGGCTAATTTTATTTAAGAGTTGTTAAGTCCACGTCGACTAAGTCGCGGGCACCGCAAATTATTAATTACCATAGACAAGCTAATTTACTAAAAAAGAGAGCTCGCTTACGCCACTAAGTGTTAAAATGAGTACTTCATGCTAAATACTTTGATTTGTTACAAGCCATTAACTTGTGCTATTGAAGCAGAGGCTAATTTTACGATTTCTATTTTTCATTTCTCCGCATCCTGTTTGTGGCTAAGACGTACAACTTTCCTTTGGCAATTTAACTACAAATTCGCTAAACTACAGATTACGTCATACAATTCGCATGTAGATATTATAATTTTACATTAATTTACTATTAGGACAACAACCAAATGCAGATCAAGTTCGACCACGATAGATTCTAAGGAAAATCGTGTCCTTCGACGACAGAATTTGGCATTGTTTGCAACATGTAGTTTCATCTTTGATGTAATCAAACATCACAATGCAATTGACGAAAAAACTGCAAATATAATCTAAAGCAAAATACCATCAGAGACTTAAAAATCGAATTTAAAACAAAATACATAAAAACGCCTACCACACATTTTTATATTTAACCAGGGTCTACTGGTAGAGAACGCCAATAGGCATTAAGTTCGACTATTGTAACCCTTAGGGTGTACAATAAATGATAAATTTAAAAAAATGTTGATTTCATTTCAATGCCAACCATTACAAATTACTTTTATTACTGCGGAAACAAGAAGTCGTGATCGTAGAGCCCGAAACATTGGTCATAAAGAATCTAACTTTGATACCACACACCATGTTAAAAGCTACCGAAAGCCACCTACAAGCGTGACACATTGCACATGAATTAAACGGTAGTGGTCACGACCATCATTAACTGCCCAAGTGCTCGACAGTGACATAGTAACAGAGCTTTTTGCTAACCGAGCGTAAATTAAAATATGTTTAATGTTGTCTTTGAGTATCAAAGGCGGTATTTCGGGTAAACGATATTATTAAGAATCTATACTAATATTATAAATACGAAAGTAACTCTGTCTGTGACGTGATCACGCCCAAACCGCTAAACAGATTGGGATGAAATTTCAAATAGAGACACATGAAGGTCTTGGGATGACGGCTACTTTTTCCTTGAATTTTTTTCGTTTTTCCAGAGTTTCATTGTTTTATGGAATACACAAAAATTCTACAAAAACATTGTCCAGATCCAGTCGCTGGTTTTGCAAGGCAAGGGCAGGGCAAAGTGTGCCGGGTCTGCTAGTGTCTTACTATATCTAAGCGAGGTATTGTCGGTGACATGTTCGATAGAAGCCGGCCGGGGAGCGACTCGCCTTTCACAACAATAATTGCCGATGATTGAAGATCACGATGAGATTGCGGTCCGTCGAACCGCTGTAATCGCGTAGGCACTAAATACCATGGAACCGGTAGACTCTGCTCAACATGGCTAGTAATAGCGGGATTATGCATAAATATATTTTGTTTACAAGTAGTCAAACAAGATAGCAATGTGAGTGTAAGGATCTACGGAACGAAATGCAAGTATAAGTACAGACATTTTTTGCAGGATTTTTTTAACATTACAATGCTCATGTATGGAATTTTCCAAACAATATAAAATTTCCTTTACCTAAATCAATTAACCCTTCAATGTCATAGTACATGACAAGGAAATATACCATATTAATATAAATATTCAATGGACGCTCTCTGATAAAGTAAACGTCAAATGTACAATATATGTATTGCAATTATTGCTAGCAGCCTTTGAGTATTAAGTTGCAGCATATCCTTGTTAATTTTAGACAATGAATAATACTTGCTTTACGTATGTCCAACCTGTACGACTATTTCTAAATAAACTAGTAAAATAATAAAGTAAACACAAGAGTCTGTTCTGAAATAGTTTCGAAGTTCAATGTACTTCGATAATGTTAGATAATAAACGCTATAAATACCGAGAGTCCGCTCCATTGACCTTAAGAGGAATTGGCGAGAGATCTGATACGAAACAACGGTAGATAAGTTAGAAGCATTAGATATGGATCTAATTGAGATACGACATTTATAACCGTTAAATACATTTTAAAATAAAAATAATCCTTTCTAAGTCATCATCATCATCATCACAACCCATGATTGTCTCACTGCTGGGCTCGGTTCTCCATTCACACTAAGACGGTTTAAGACCATATGCCATAGTCCACGCTGGCCAAGGGCGCGTTGGCAGTCAACACTTTCGGCAGCGATTTGAAAGCGGCTTGTTATTTAAACTATAAATCTTTTATTAAAATATTTTTTAGTTTAATAGTATATAGCGTTGTTTGTTGCTATAATATATTTCTAAGTAATTTCTATTTTCATTGAACAGTAATATGTGAAATAAATAAATTCAACCATTATCAACATAAAAAAAGGTTTTAATTAATTTAAGCAACAACTATTGAACAATAACAAACACGAGGATAGTTCGAACAAAACTAAAATTACATCTAACAAATATTACAGCAGGATAAAAATAACTAGTCAAAATCACCGACCGCAACTGTATTTCTGTGTTGACTGCATATGTAGTAATCATTTCGCAGTAATTGCAAATTGAGTCACGGGATGAGGTAACCGTCTGAGTATAAAGTTGGTAGGGATTTAGAATCATTGGAACGTAGGGTCTGGAAATTGATATATTGTATCAATCCATCACTTATTATAAAACAAAGTCCCCTCATGTATGTGCCCCTTTTTCTCAAAATGTACTGAACGGATTTTTGTACGGTTTTTACTAAAAGATAGTGCAATACTTTGAGAAGGTTATAGGCAATAGTACTATTGCATGACGACCACGACCGCTCTGTCTAGAGCGCATCGACAGAGAAGAAGATAGGCAATAGTGCATTACGATTTTAAGTCAATTGACTGAAATATAACGATTAATGTAAAACAATCTCGCCTGCTCGGAGCTTTCTACGCAGGCGTAGCCGCGGACACAGCTAGTACGTTATACAAGAACAGTGATAGCCTATTGGTTTGAACGTTAGTCTTCCGAACGGGTGGTCGAGCGTTCGATCCCGGCGCGCACCAATAATTTTCTAAGTTATGTGCGTATTAGGAATTAAGGTCGTTAGAGCACTCACACTAAGGGGAAATCCCATTCCATGGAAACCATAAATCCCTTACTGTGCCACTTAAAGTCTTTCTCGGAACTTATGCTACCTGTGTACATTTACTTATCTCCATATAAAATGGTAATCGTCATACAAAAAAAAATTTAAAGATGAAATTCCTTTCTTTTCCCGTAGTTCTAGTTTTGACATATTTGGTAGATACTATAAAAGTAGTATTTTAAATATCTGACGACTGAAATAATAGGCCCTCGTAGGCGTGACTTACCTGTATCGCTAATGTCTTTAGTGCCAGAGGAATTATCTGCTTCGGTATCACTGGGTCTGTTAAAAATAGGCAGTAAATTGCGATTGCCAGCCGCTATAGCTGCTTCCAATTCTGCAATCTGGGTCAAGAAAGACATATTATTATTTTAATTTAACATAGTGAATAGCATGGCATATTTAAAGTGTAAGTGTAAGGTTCTTTCAATCTTCCCACCAAACCGAACACCCTTATCGTACACATGCAGTAAATGTGATGAAATTGATATAACTCACATGTGGAGGTACATCACTGCTGACAGGAACAGTGTCGAGAGGTAAGTCCTGCATTGCGTCAGGTGATCCTGCCGCGAGGTCCTTAATGCTCTGCATCAGAGTTCTATAAAGAAACACGCGTTAATAAACATGTTTTATAAGACAATACTATTATTATAGACTATTTATTCACTTAGTAGTATAAACTATGACCATAACTTGAACCTAACATGACCTGAGTCTAGTAGTGGGACAATTAAGGGTTGTGCCAAGGGTTGCCGCCTTTTTTTGCAATGAAAGTACATTGGTTATTGTAGGAAAAAGTAAATAAAAAGTACACAATACCAAAATTAAGTTACACATATCAATTGACCAGCAGTCAATAAATTTCGAAAAAAAAAACCTACTAAACTTTTCAAAATCACAAAGAAATCAAATCATGCCAAATACAGTATTTTCTCGTATTTATTGTTTCCATAAAGTATAGGGTACAAGAACCTGTAACAATGAAGAATACTTTATTATAAAGTACGAGTGGCAACACTAATTGTGACCATGCAGAAGATATTTATGCAATTTGGTAAGAATGTCCCGTAAACAGTATAGAAACACTAACTTGTAACTGAAGTTATCCTTGATGCACACTTTGTCCAACACGACGCGGATCTGCGACCGCGACAGCTGCAGCCCGAGGCTCATGAACAGGTTCTGGAGGTCCTTCTTGGTGATGAGCGCGCCGCGCGACGTGTCGAAGTACACCAACGACAGCAGGAGGTACGGGTCCGGCGGGAGCTCCACGCCGCGACTTCGCCTTCGGGGAGAGTTGCTCCGTTCGTCATCACTGTGAGATTCCTAAGAGAAACACATTTTTTCACGCATTATTTTTTGGCTTTGTTTAAGTGATAACTTTTTTATTATATATTTATTTGCCTTTTTTGATAAATGATAACTTTTTATGAGGGTGAACCGATTTGTCACGTAACGCCGTCTGTAACTGACTATCTGGCTTTCCTTTCTCTCACGCACACGACAGATTCTTACTGCTACATATAGGAATCACAATTTACAGTCATTAACGTGAATCAGGATTCTGTACAGCGCCATCTCTCAAGAGATAGGATAGGGGGTAAACAATTTTTAATATTGAATAGTTCAACTTAGACTATTTAAGTTATCACTTCTGTCCCGAGACGCACATGTATTTATTGTGTGCACTAGTTTCTTACATGCGCAAATTAATTGTTTCAGCAACATGGGCCTGCTCGAGTTTGAGAAATGGTCGAACCAACCCGATCTATTTTCCGATAAATCACGAATGTGCGCGACGCTTCGTGGCCTGACTCCAGGCCAGAGGCGGGTCTGCCGTCGTCACAAGGACCACATGCCGGCCGTCGGCGCCGGCGTCAAGCAGGGCATCTCCGAGTGCCAGTATCAGTTTAAAAGTAGAAGATGGAATTGCACCGTCGCCGCTGATGAGACTGTGTTTGGACCGCTTACATTGATAGGTAAGACTGTCTTTTATTTATGTTATCCTGGTACTTCGCATTCACTACTTGTATAGTGACATTATAAAGAAAAGAGAGAGTTCGAAGTAGAGAGATTTGGGAATATAAAGCCTCCAACATAGTACTCCATAAAGATTATCTAAACATTAAGCCAATATCTGACACCGATTAGATTCAACTAGCCTCTATTTATTCATCAGTGTCCAAGCGAAATTAGATTGCCTGTCTGATCTATTTATTAGCTACATAAAAAAATCCCTTGTCGGGAATCGAACATGACACATTTTCATTCTGCAGGCAGTATAACTGAACCACATGGTAGGATTTAACTGAAATACAGTCCGCTATGACTGTTTAGGATCTCGTAAATTCCATAACATATTTCGCCAAAATAAACATCCCACTTATTTGTTCAGAATACTAACAAGCCGGCCTCGATACACATAAAGATAAGGGGACAATATATTCGCGACGAATGAGGACATAACCAACAATACTTGTTTGTTATTATATACCGCGATAAACTGTAAGTAGGCTTTCTGTATCCATTTCGTATTTTTGTGGCGTTTCAAAACATATAGTTTTGTGGAGACCTAACTTAAAAATACATTTATTTACATTTTAAATTTACCTTCCAAGAACATATTGCCAACATCAGGCGTTATTGGGACTGAGTAATGACTTATAATAAAGTAATATACTATTTATTACAATATGTACCTTAAATTTATGATACTTACCATGAATTGGGGAATCGAATATAGAATAATTTCGACGGAGTTATGTTATCTGATTGTATTTAGTTACTTCCAACTGCAAAGACTTTTCTGTTTTCGCCACTAAGTTAATTAATTAATCGTGGAATACTCTCGACAGACTCTAAATCTCAGTTAACTAGCGGCACCGTAGTCGAAGTTCGCTGATTTATAGCGTCGCCTCTTCCGACGGCACGAGTTCTATTTTATTTTATTTATCCGCCGTAATAAATAATGTGGCTCATTTAGTTTCATTTTATTATTAGTAAAATATCACTGTTTTTCATAGCGTCGTTGTTAACTGAAATTAGTTCCAACTGGATGATCATCTTTACATAAATATCCTTTCGTAATAGTTACCTACTTAAGCCTACTTGGAAGCCTTAAGTAGCAGCTTACAACTTTTAACATTCGCTTGGCCAGTAACCATTTTCCAACACAATTATTTAATAGAAGAGACACGAAAATAATATCCAATTCAAAGATGGAAGACTATCCCGGATTTCTTTTAAAGATATTATCTGCCATCAGTTTTAATATCTAATATTTTTAATAACACACACCAATGATACTTTGGATGAGAAGCGAGTGTAGGATTAGCACCCGCCGACCGTTCGAGAAAACTATCAAGCCCTAGGCTTTAAGATATGTAGCTAAACAATTTATTGTAAGACGTGAAATAATTCTGACAGCATCACGGGAAACGGCGTTTACAAACGCCATAACTGCAGCGGGAGTCGCCCTGGCGGTGTCGCGGGCATGTAGAGACGGCAGCCTCGCGAGCTGCGGCTGCAGTCGAGCTGCGAGACCGAAGCATCTGCACACGGACTGGGTGTGGGGC
>DWPQ01001240.1:0-12800 GCA_018251795.1 Perichares adela | reverse complement strand
CTATTTAATGACTATGTACTTTGCTATATGTGGTGTGTTTTACAAATTCAAGCAAATAAGTAGAATTTGCTGTGCAGGAGTAACTCCAACATCGTATTTTTAGTCCATCCGCCATATTGGCGTTAATATATCTTCGTAAGTCTTTTTTCCTAATTTTTAGCTTTCTAAAGATGTATATTGTTGTAATTTTGAGCTATCCAGTTAGTTTTTTGTTAGGGCTAAGATAAATGTAAAAGTAGACAGTGCATGACTACTATTGAGCAATATTTCAACATTTTGTTCTTGGCCTCTATTACAAGTAATTTTCACCCATTTCTTTACACAGGCTTATGAATTCTTTCACTGGCTTTTTAAAATTATAATAAATAATCGTTGTTTTGTATTTGCATTACATTTTATTTGCATAAAAGTAGTTCTTATTTGTACGCCTGAACCGTTTTATTGGCTAGGCATTTTCATTATAATTATATATAAAGCAATGTAATACACACAAATCTTCGTCTGATTTATGTAAAAATATATAAATTTTGCATATTTTCTCAACTTTTATTCCACTAAGTATCCTCGTAACCCTCATTTCCAGTCCAGTAAAGTAGAGCCAAGGAATATTCTAGACCTTCTAAGACATTCTCCTTTGTAGTCATTAAAAGCAAATACTGAGTCAGATACTATTTATTATATTGTTTGTTTTGACATTTTTTTTCCCTGTATACAAACATGCTTATTAATTTTACATTGGTATACAAGCAGTATTTTATATATTTCCTGAATCTATTGCATGGGTACTGCTAGTAGAATGATGGAAACATGCATGATGAAATTATTGAAGTTGATTTAGGTGTTAAATAAAATGGAAGTTCTGTAAAAGTACATGCTTTAAGCAATAGTTAGTGCAAAGACTTTGAGTAACTGCATATTCATTCAGAATAATCAAAATAATTTTGTATTAATTTTCTGAAGGTACATTTATTAAATCATACATTTAATTTTTATTAAAATACTTGTTAAAAAAACTAAAAACATACTTGGTAATGTAAATGCCAAACATCTCATCTGTCAGTAGTATAAACACATGTGTAACGCAATATTTTATATGTGCATTATTTCTTGCCGACTAAAAATGACTAGCAATGTTGAACAATTCTAGAGTTTATCATTATGTATTGCTGTACGTGATTTAGCACCGGTATTGTCAACATATATTGAAAAAGTAATTCAATGTGGTTATTGTATTTATATTATATGTAATATGAATGAATGAGTTACCTGTAATTTAAGATTTCTTTTAACAAGGGAAAGATTTGAGGCATAAAAATCCACTTTGAAACATGTATGACAGAAGGACAGAGTATAGGGAAGTGAGAATGTCCTGTAGGGATTTCATATTTAATCGGAAATATGGCATTTGAAGAATGACATAATATTTTTATTGATATATCATTATTATTCTTCTCTCATTAACAGTTGTAAACAATAATAAATATTGTTTAAAAAATGAATAGCATATAGGTACGTACATGCTTATAATCCGGTTTATAATGGTGACATTTAGAGAATACCTGCCTTATTTTTTGTTCAATACTAGATGTGGTACTTTTAGATATCTCTAAGTTTATCTGCATAAAATCTGTCTAAACCACTACTGAATATAATATAATGGAAATGGAATCACTACGAAATTAACTTTTTAGAAAAAAAAATCACATCTAGAGGTCTTTCAGATAACTCTTAGCATCATAGCGTTTTATATAAAGAGATGTTTACCATCTTCAACTTCTTAAATGGTTGGCCTTTCATCAAGTCATGTATATTGTTTTGAATATATTTTTGAATTGAAACACTTTCTCACAGAGTGATATGTGTGTCATAGTGCATATGCAATAACATATTGTGTTGTACACATGGATATGCAGCTACATAAATTCTAATGATTTACAAAACAAACCTAGACTTTAGATATAGTCAAAACACATAAATGACAAGTCCCAGCTAAGAAATACTACATGATCACTATTGCTTAAGCCATTGCATGAAGACTTCCATATTTATTTTAATGTAGCTATATTAAGTATTTAAAGAAAATTAAAAAGATCTTTTGGAGATGTGCATAAGTCTTCAAATATCTTTTCTGAAATAGCCACATTTTTTGGTGTTATACATTAGGGTGATAAATCACAGGAAAAACAAATGAGAATACTTAATTACAGTATTAAGGTCAAAATTAAATAATGATACATGTAATCTATATGAGTAAAGTCAATAAACAATTCTTGTGGCCATTTTGTTGTTTTAACTGTTATCACATTACTCATATTTTATAGTAGTTAGTGATATCTCGGATTCAGTCAGCTTGCAGAAAGAGAAATTTTTATAATCAATCAAGCCTCATAGATTTATGTTATATTTGTGATGTGATTGTGTCCACACCATCTATGACACAGAATACTTATGTGGCAATACATGTGTGTAAACATATTCTGATAAATTCAACTCTTAAGATCTTGGCTCTAATAAGACAATATTGTTATATTTTATACTGTGTGGTATAGGAATTTGGCTTTAAGGATATACTGTCTCAGTTTTTTATTTAAGTTTATCCATATAAATTATCTAAATTCATTTTGAAGTAAGTTATTTGAGACTGCACAATTTTAGGGAAATATAATTTTTGTGATTAAAAACATTTTTTTTTCTTCTATTGACAGATTATTTATGTAATTTATTATAGTATATATTATATATGTATATATTATTTATTGAGTTAGTCTATTTAAGTTTAAATTATTAGTACCTATTATATGAAAAAACAGATAGGAAATAATCAAATGTATTATGCCTAAAATATATTAGAGACTAGTGGCACTGTTATATTGATGCAAACAAATAATCAAGGACCAGTTTACGGTCATGAAAATGTCATTGTCATGGTCATTACTTGGGGAAATAAAATATTAAGTAAACTTCAATATTAACATTGTAAACCTTTGCTGTTTTTGTAGTCATGCACATAACAAAATTTGTAGGATTTGAGGAAACATATGTGTAGTAAAGTAATGATCACAAAAGTAGCATGTGTCTATAATGTTAATGTATTTGTGATTATCAATATCAATGAAAGATGCTTCTGTTTTTATGACCCAAATATTGCATTTACATGATAATTATAAATGCAACATTGTTTTCAGGCTCGGTATTCCCCCGGTGAAGACATTCTCTCTTGGTGTCATTGAAATATTTCTCTCTACAACTACATGTGTGGTAAGTTTCATACAAATACTTGTAATAATAGAGAATCAGTAAAGTCGTAATTTACTATTATGTGAAATATTTTATTCCAGGGGGGTTTACTTCATAATACATGATTGAAGTAAGATGCTACTAGGTGCACAAGCACCAACCGATATTTATTATGATAGAAAGGTTTAATGTTATTAGAGGATTTAGCTGATGCCGCTTAGCCAGAAATTGGATGAACCTCTCGTTACAATTGAGGTGAGCTTTAAATAGTATTGAATCAATCGTTTTCTATGCAAATGTAAGAAGCTGACAAACAAGCAGACAAGCCACCTTATGGTAAGTGGATACCGCTAACTATGGTCTTAATACTAAAGACGCGTTCCCGACCAAGGAGGTATTGAGTACATCTATTACTACCCTTCAAACACTACGACCGAAATATGTTTAAACATTTCACAGCTGATTGTAGAACAGTGGTAAGCCAAGTAAAGGAGCTACTATCACTAATGAGCACCTTCAGAATTAAACTAGGTGGTGGTACATTATCCAGTGACCTCAGGATAGACATTGTCTCAACCATTCACCAGTGTTCTCTAGCAGAAGAGGTTGGCTTGGACTCAACATTGGATGGAACCTCCTTTCGCCCATACTATACTTGCAACTGAATATTGAATTTGATATTACATTTATTCCTAAGGTGTTAGTAATATTTTTACATACCATATTTCATTCCAATTTAGTAAGAAATAAATACTACATTATTGTGTGTATTTGGTAGGTAGATTGCGGACTCTAGCACAATGCAGCAGGCAGTCGATCCTCTTGCAACTACGAGTACTGTAAGTATTATGATTTCTAGATATATTGTAAATGCTTGATAGTCAGGCCATTTTGTTATTCTTGGATATTGTCCTTAACGTAACCTAATATCTAATTATTTATTATTGTCATACACAGCCAGCGGCAGAACCCGTCAATGGCGCGCCGCCGGATGACACAGCGCGCCGACAAGGGAGAGTCACAAATCAGTTACAGTTCCTTCAGAAGAATGTCATCAAGGCCGTGTGGAAACACAAATTCGCATGGCCGTTTCATCAACCCGTGGACGCCAAAAAATTAAACCTCCCCGTACGTACATATAAATCTATTCTATACTTATTATAAAACAAAGTCCCCTCATGTATGTGCCCCTTTTTCTCAAAATCTGCTGAACGGATTTTTTCACGGTTTTTACTAAAAGATAGTGCAATACTTTGAGAAGGTTATAGGCAATAGTACTTTACTATTTTATGTCAACTGACAGAAATATAACGATTAACGTGAAAAAATCTCACCTGCTGAGAGCTTTCCACGCGGGCGAAGCCGCGGGCACAGCTAGTACATACATAATTACACAAAAAATAAACAAGTTAAAAAACTGCAATATGAGCTAAATTCTTATTCAATTTAACAGGACTATCACAAAATTATCAAGAAGCCAATGGATTTGGGTACAATCAAGAAGCGTCTCGAATCCAACTACTACTATTCCGCTCAAGAATGCATCCAAGACTTCAATACAATGTTCACAAACTGTTACGTCTACAACAAGCCTGGCGAGGATGTCGTAGTCATGGCTCAAACTTTAGAAAAATTGTTCCTGAATCGGGTAAGCATATAAATATTTATTATATATATTTTTTGCAGTGAATATTTTCGTATATAAGAAATGGGTATGGTGGTAGAAGGGTGAAAAGTAAAGGCAATGTGTATTTTATGCAAAATTATAAAAAAATTGACCCAAAAATTAAAAAATATTGTGGGTGTGTACCCTTAAAGCTTAAGGCTATAAAAGACAGTTTACAACATTTTCTGAGATCACCAAATAAAAAAAAATAGGTCAATCCGTTTTGGAGGAGTATGATAACTATCACTGTGATACCAAAATGTTGTTTGTACATACATAAGATAGATTGTTATTAAGTGAGAAGAGAAATTAACAACGGTTCGGAGAGATTAACGAGCATGGAAACTTTTAGATAGCGCAAATGGATAAGGAGGAGAAGGAGATCGAAGCGGCGTCGAACAGTGGTAAGAGTGCTGTGAAGAAGCGGACGGGTGGTTCGACAGGGGGTGTGAGCGGCGGGACGGCGACTCCGGCGCCGGCGGCGGCCCTGCCCCCGCGAGCCGCGCCCGTGAAGGCCGCGCCCGCCGCACCGCTGCCGGCGTTCGTCGGCTCCACTAACACCACCACCACACCCACACTGACCACGCCGTCGGTCACGCCGCCGGCCACGCACACTGGCCTCCCGCAGCAGGTATGATTTGATGTTTTATTTAACACATTGAAATTATATTATTGTGAATCAGTTGACTTCAATGTTCTGTATTTATAGAATTTGTATTTTTGTTCTACTTTTTCTTTATAGTATGCAAAAAAATATCCTATTTGGCTAAACGGGGTGGTCAGTTTTCGTATCTTTTCTCTCAAATATTTGTGTGTGTGCATTTTTAATGGTAGTACACACTGTCTCAGGTATTTGAAGTAGAAATTTGGTTGCAGGTTGCGAGTCAACCGTCCAGCTTCCACGTGGCGCCGACCCCCGCTCCACCGGTATCCAATATACCGGCGGTTCCACTTTCGCAAACCCAGCCCGCGAAGGTTTGATAATTGTATATGTATTGTATGTATAAGCCGCGTGCTGCTGTTTCCATTACTCACCTATTTTTATCTTGTATAGGTTAAAAAAGGAGTGAAAAGAAAAGCTGATACGACGACTCCTATGGGCAGCTCGTTTGAAGGCGGTTACACAACTCCTACTATTGACCAGCAGAGCGGCCCTAAGCCTGCCAAAATTTCCACTAGGAGAGAAAGTGGTAGACAGAAGAAGGTACAGTTGATTCTGTTAAGATATTTGATTTTATAAATTTGGTATAAACAGGTTTATAATTATATTTTGAATGACGTACAGGTCGGGAGAGTCGGAGACGACAGTTTCAAAATGGGTGGACTGTCTCCGGGGGTTGGCGGCGCTGGCGCGTCGCATCACTCTGTGCTGACTCCGCAAGGGCTGGCCAAGGGCAAAGAAAAACTATCCGATGCCCTAAAGAGTTGTAATGAAATATTAAAAGAATTATTCTCTAAGAAACATTCAGTAAGTATATCAAAATACAAAATTATAGGTCCTACAGTTTGATTTGTGTGAAGTGTTGAAAGTAGTTATCATTTTGGAAGAATTATTAATGCACGTATATTTGTAAATATGTAAATCTAATTTGACAGGGTTACGCGTGGCCATTTTATAAACCAGTAGATGCTGAATTGCTTGGATTACATGATTATTTTGATATTATTAAGAAACCGATGGATCTTGGAACTGTAAAACAGAAGATGGATACTAGAGCCTACAAAACCGCTGCTGAATTTGCTGCCGACGTACGTTTAATATTCACCAATTGCTATAAGTATAACCCTCCGGATCACGATGTTGTCGCGATGGCTCGAAAATTACAAGATGTTTTTGAGATGCGGTGAGTATCTACTCATACTGTATTACTAGTACTTTAGTTATTATAACCGAATCATCCGTGCCACGGTCGGTTTCGCGGCAGTAGTGGCTTATTACCACGTATGTTAAAGGACGATGGGGATTGCTTAAATTCAAGTGGTCCGTCTGCTGGTGTGCCGGCTATAAACATAAAAAAACCGGTGTTTGTTCTGATATAATATTACGGTCAGTAATGTGTAACTTCCACGTGAGATACGACAACATTAACTGAGTAGTGTGAGTTTGGTCCAAGTCTCAGTAAAGTTTACATGTCCATAATGAGTCGTTTTGTTGTATAGATATGCTAAGATTCCGGATGAGCCAGTGCACATGGCAGTAGCACTAATGGAGAAACGAAGCTCGGCATCTAGCTCGGAATCAGGATCGGAATCCGATTCGGAGTCCGGTGATTCTGAGGAGGAGAGAAACCAAGCTGTGAAGAAGCTTGAGAACGAGCTGAACTTGTTACAAGAGAAAATGAGGAAGTTACTTGAGGAATCCATTTCTAAGAAAAAAGCAAAGAAGAAAGTAAAAGACAAGCAGAAGAAACAAATCACAAATAACAGTGGAATACCACCTAAAGCTAACACGGTCACGCCGTATGTCGCTAAGGCTAACAACATCACGGAGAATCTAGGTAAATATACACTTTCTATATATAAATTCTCTCTATAAATTTACAATTGTTCGTTTCTCAGACCTATGGGGGACCTTGACAAAATACCATTACTTTCAAAATTAGAATTGCACTTACAAATGTATGAAGCTGATGTGTGACAAATTGATGATTGTATTTCATACATTTTGTCTTTTTTAAACGGTTTTATTTAGTTTGCCCTGTTTATTGACTTTCATAATGAATATTTCGTTGGCTCTCAATCATTATTAGTTGACAAACTTATCAGATTTAATTATAATAGGCTATGTTGTGGTCAAAGGAAATAATAAATTAATACATTAAGTATATGTAGTTGTAACTGTATATTAATAAGTACTCGTACACTTCACGAGTATTTGCTAAAACGCTATTGAAAATATCGTCCTTCCAACTAACTAGAACTAAATTCCCGGAAAAATTAAATGAAATCTTAATAATTTTGGGTATTTCTATAGCAATAATGGTTAGGATCGGTTAGTCCAACGTTTTAACGTTTACGGTTGTGTTATACAGCGTCAAGTGGGCAGCGGGGCAAGACGGCGAGGGCGCGGGGAGCGGCGAGCGGCGCGGCGGCCGTTAGCGGAGGCAAGGGCGGCGCGCGCGGCCCCGCGCCTAAGAAGAAGGGCTCCACGCCCACGGCGCCGCCGCCGCTGCACCCGCCACCGCACCCCGATACCGAGGACGAGGACGTCGCTAAACCGATGTCCTATGACGAGAAGCGACAGCTATCCCTCGATATCAACAAGCTGCCAGGTGATAAACACTACTGTCTCGCCATGTTGCTATTCCTTTATATATCCCTTGGGCAAGTGTGCTCGGGCTATGCTGTAATTCCAGGATATAATATCGATATTTCTTTAAGCTATTGGCATATAGACAGCATGTCACTGCTAGCACAGTTGCCCCAAACTAAGCTATATGTTTGTCTTGTTTTATTCTTTTTTTTTTCTTATTTTTAGCATGCCAAGATTAATGTGCCAGATTTGTTTTAAACTTTTTAGTTTTATGTAAGATGGTGTTGCATGACAATGTTCTTATGTTCCTCCTTAACCTAAGAACGCAAGGATAATGTTTTCGATCACTTAGATCAAGTTGGTTTTCATTTAGGTGATAAACTCGGCAAAGTAGTCCACATCATACAGAGCAGAGAACCTTCCCTCAGAGACTCCAATCCGGATGAGATCGAAATAGACTTTGAAACGTTGAAACCTTCCACGCTAAGAGAATTAGAAAACTATGTTGCTTCGTGTCTCCGGAAAAAAACACGTAAGGCATTTTTTTTATATTCTGTCACGGTAGGTCCTTATCTGCAGAGGTTTGAACGACACGGTTCGAGTCACGCGACAATGATAAAACACTGACTGCAATTAAAATCGTATGCATGCACTGCACGCACGGGTACTACACACTTGTCACATACTATTTCTGCTCAAAGTTTACAAATTATGATATAACATATTTTTAGACTACTTCCGAGTTTTCGGTACAAAAGTAAATTGTAAAAAGTTTGTATTGTATTTATATATTATTGGGTTTACGCATATCTTGGTCGATATAATTAGAAAACATTATTTTTGGATATTGATGTTTTTATTTTCATTTCTTTCTTTAACCAAATGAATTTTAAAAAGTATTCTGCAGATATAGGACACCCGTGCTAAGTAGTATATATTTTTTAGTTTATTGATATATTTTAAATATATATACTCGTCTACTATTTAAGTAATATAATATAAACATTATTAATTTTTTAGATCGTAAGGTGTCTGGAAAATCAAAAGATGAACAAATAGCAGAAAAGAAACAAGAGTTAGAAAAGAGATTACAAGATGTCTCTGGACAGTTAGGAGGGACAAATAAAAAACAACAACCAAAAAAAGGTAACGTGTTATTAAATTATTCAATAAGGATAAAATCAATTAGATAAATTAGATGTTACATACAACTCATTAAAAAAAAAAGTCAGGCATTGCTCTTCCTTTCCAAATGAGATTGGATTCCAAACAGCTGTTTACTAAATGCATATGTATGCACATAGTACATATACCAATGTATTTTTTTATAATTCTTTTGTCTGTGTGTTCTGGCTAATCTCTGGAACGGATGGACCGATTTTGACGGGACTTTCATTGGAATTTAAAGGTTATTGTGCATAACATAGGCCATATTTAATCTTAGTATTCCAGTGGGTTCGGCAATTATTTTATTATTATTTTTTTTATGCCAGTCTGATTTTCACGCGGGCACAGACAGTATATATATCTATAAACATGTATTTATGTTTGTCCGCAGAGGGATGTAAGGACGGTCTCGGCGGCGGAATGTCGTCGTCGTCCAGCTCGTCGGACTCGTCCAACTCGTCGTCCAGCACCGACACCAGCTCGTCCGACAGCAGCGACAGCGAAGCAGGTTAGACCCGCGCCGGCGGACCGCGCCGAATCACCTTAATAACACGTTCGACGCTCTCTACACCTGCCGATGTTAAATACATTTCTAGGGATTCGACCGTCCTTTTGTAATTATAATATTAATACATTACAAAGGTACTGTGGGCGACTGTTAATTTATAGTTACTGAGGAGGTCGTCGAATGTTCCCTAAAATCGCATTTAGAATCGGTATG
Source organism: Perichares adela (assembly GCA_018251795.1). NCBI lineage: Eukaryota > Metazoa > Arthropoda > Insecta > Lepidoptera > Hesperiidae > Perichares > Perichares adela. The sequence continues at coordinate 2,756 of DWPQ01001240.1, read as the reverse complement.
TGTAGATAGCGTCTCTTAGCCCAAGCTAATTAGCGAACGGTACCCGGGCTCCCGCGTACCTTGTAAAGTACGATTTTAGCGTTAGATCTTAATGATACTTGCATTTAATTAAGTGGGATCTTCAACAGATGATGTGAAAGTTATCTCGAGATCTTTCTAGGTTTAGAATTATTGGCAATTTTTCGTGATTTATCGAAAATGAACTTGCCCCCCTCCCCCTTTTGCCAGTATTTTTTTATTGTATGACTGATTGTGTGAAGTATGTGAAATGCGACTATGCCGTTTTGTACCGTTAATTTATTATTCTAGTCTGAAATGTATCAGTGACAGAATGAATGACACGAGCATGTCTCCGGCTGGAAGTTGTCTGATAAAATTGCGGTTGTGTGTGTGCTGTGGCAAGCCCTTAACGACACTTGGAGATGATGTACGTATACGAGATGTGAGACTAAATTGACAACATTTCATATCTAAATAGTAAAAACTTAACTCGGACAGGATTTTATTTTTTCATATAAAAAAAATAAAAAGTTTTAAAAGTCGTAGCATTATAAAAAGTAGTTTAACATTATTCATCTTGTCGGAACTTATTTGGCGTTATTTATGTTTATAATATCTTACTAATAACCTATAGTCGAGCAAATATACATTGGTTAGTGTTGATATTATTTCTATGAAATAATCTGATGGAAAAAGAAACTTGTAACTCAGAATATAACAATGTACAATTATGATTTTTTTTAGAGGCTTGTAATATTTGAAATGTTGTCAATTGTGGTGCAAAATGAGATCTTTTGCTCCGAGGAATATAATTAACAAGTGCATATTTTGTTTTATTTATTGAGAATTTTATAATACAGAGTATCCTTATTATATTATTTATATTCAAAATATTTTTTGTATGTAAATGTTTGTATTTTATAGTAGTACCTATAGAGTGCAGAACACAGTGCACTGTGGACTGTAGCGAGTAGCGCCACTTGACGACGAGATTATATGAATGTTGCTTGTCTTGGTTAGTTCACAAAAGTTGTAAAATAATAGTTAAAACAATTGAATAATTTGATTCCACATTGTTTATCAATAGTGTCTGTTGTGTGAGAGCTGTAATGCGTGCGTGTTCTGGGAGAGTAGTTCAAAATATGATTTTCATTACTGTGATATTGTATTGGGAGTTGGGAGATGGGAGGGATGTCACCTAAACACTGAGTCGTTTACGTTACTGAAGTGTGTAACGTCGGTGTAGGCACAAACGAGCCGTAGTTAGGAGGAGGGAGGCAGCTTTGGTGTTCGATGACACTCGGTACTGGTGCCGGTAAGAACATTATACTTGGTTTGCTTTCATAAACCAATAGGAAATATACCTTTTCACATTAATATTTTTAACTATATCATGTCCTCAAGTGCGATGTTATTTCATTTGCATCCTTAAAATTTCAAACTCCTTTTACGAATTGTCATTGGAAACTTCAGATCTCATGGTACTAATAGCTTTTGAGTGTGAATTTGACGTAAATATAACGGACGATCGCGATAGTGGGGCGCGGGCGGCTCGCCGGCGGCGGAGTAGTGCAGTAGGTGTGCGGTAGGCGTGCGGTAGTCGTGCGGTAGGCGTGCATAGGAGTGCGCGGCGACGGCGGCGTAGCTCGTAATGCAAACAATTGTGTAAGGACGGATACCAACTTAGCAAGCAAAATTCATCTCCACCTTGTTGCATTCCCTGCTCTCTCTGATCGACGAGGATGTAATTTTGTGACATGTTGTAGTTAAAAATTTTACTCATTGAAAAGGTATTTTTTTAACATTGGTTGAACCGCTTCATACTTTAATGCTTGCTCCCGATTATCGAAATTGAAATGTGACCGAAATTGTATCACGACGAAAAGATACCTAAAGCTGGCCTCCTTCCTTCACAAATTGTTTGCAAATCTGTTTTAATTATTTAATATAAGTAGTAGACACTGTATGTATGTCTATACTCAATTATGTAAATGGATATTCGGTCAGAACACTGGACTCAGGATAGATAGGGTTGGATTGGAACATCCTTTGTGAGGTAGCTGGAATACTGATTACTGTACCTTCTGACAGTTTGTTACTAGGTGATTTGTAACTAAATATAGTGATCATGTAAGGAGGGAGGATAATGGAACGTTAACTGCAATGTTGTAGAAATTGTACGGTGCTCGGCGCTCGGCGGTTGACGGAGATGTCTGTTAACAATACTAAACCATTGTTTGTTGGCGAATTTAACGCTTACGTTACTCGAAACGCAGATACATTCACACTTCTGTTATTCGATATACATAAGCTAAAATTCGTTACGTTGATTATTAGCTATAAGTCATTTCAAGTGAAACACGCACCATTGTAGAGATCTTAATTTTCTACAATATTATATTGAGCTGTTTTATAGTTTTACAAATGTATTTTCATGTGGTGGTCAATATGCCGATTTTGTTTGAATTTTTAACAATTCATTTGTATTTATTTGGAATGTTAGAAGTGAACGAGGTTTAAAATCGAATCTTTCTATCAATTAATGTAATATAAAATTGTTAGTCTAAAAATAATTTAATCTGTTAATAATCAAACTTTAATATAAAAGAACAACTCCCAAATACTGGATTTTAATAGTTTTGTAGCTAGGTAACAAAAGTTATATATTTTTTTTTAATATAGATAAACAGTATGTCGTGGGAGGATAATGTGTACCAGAATGTACAAAAAAAGGTTACCTATGTCACACAACAGAA
>DWPQ01001239.1:0-12813 GCA_018251795.1 Perichares adela | reverse complement strand
GCACATAATTTAGAAAATTATTGGTGCGCGCCGAGGATCGAACGCACGACCTCCCGTTCGGGAAACCAACATTCAACGGCCAGGCTATCACTGCTCTTCTTGTATCGTAATGTACTATTATTTCTCATTAAAATTGAAAATTTATTTATATGAGAAACTTAATATGAGCACTAACACCCGCAGAACACGATTTAAATGATATCCAACAATATTAAAAATATAAAATACATTATTTTAAAAGTAAGAATACATCCATTCAACAGTAACATTGATGATTATAGCCAAAATAAACTAGACTAAAGATGAACATTTAAAAAGGAATTACTAATATAATGAAAAGAAATAGGACGGTCTGCTGCTTCCTATAATGTCCACGATGGACAATGATCACTTACGATCAAGTAGTCCACAGCTGGTCATTAAATTAAAATTATCACCATTTTCCATTTCGTAAGGAAACCTGTCTACCTAAGAGTTGTAATTCTTGAAGGTATATGAAGTTTGCTAATCCACACGACAGGGGACTAGCCCAGTAACAACTATCCCGTTGTAATAAATGGTTCTAATGAAGAATAACGAACCGTGAATAAGAAGTAATTTATATAGGATGAATTGTGCGTAATCCCCTGCATTGATTGAATAATTGAACAGAGTTCGCTGAAACAATATTGACGAACGGTCGAGGTACATACGGTGATTAAAGATTCAAATTTAATCAATCTATTTCTGCTAAATTAAACACTGAAAAGGTATCGCTCTAACAATTCTTGCCAATATATAATTTTGAACTTGGCCTTGTCGAACAATACGCTCAAATATCACTGAGGTTTTATAAATTAATAAGTTATTCCTAATAAAATGTACGTAATGTATAATCTAAAAATTATTATAGAATATATAATATATAATAATAATAATAATCATATAACTTTAGAACAAAATCAATCATTAGAACTTTTATTTGAGTCGGGCTCGGCTCTCCTCATACAGTGTGAGGGGTAAAGGCCGTAGTCTGGAACTATTGGCCAGTATGGTATCGGTGGCTAAGTGCAAATTTTCAGGCTTTAGACACCAATTTGAACATTATGAAAGACTTTGTATGTATGTAGGTTTCTTGACGATGTAATCGTTTTCCGAAAAAAATGATACTTAATTTCTAAAACACTTAAAACTTTGACCAGTGAGATTCGTGTATACTTGTTGAAGTTTTTACTTACTGACTTCTTTACATGGCTTACCGTAACTCTACGTTGAATTTCCAGTAAATGCTTACGTTATTCAGTTTCAGTTTTGAAGATCGAATGATATGCCAGCTCTATAACTTATTTGCCAGCGAAAACTCAATTATCAACTTAACGATCACAACCGTGAAATTTGTCAACTTACTTGGTCAGTGTCGGGTTAATAGCCGTAATCTCTCATAACTTGAAAGGATACCCGAGCTCAAAGTTTTATTAAACCCTTATTTAAAAACATCCAAAACATTGAATATACCTTTCGAAATGAAAAATAAAAATTCTAACAATGCATCAACAATAACAAAAGCATTCCATAGAATCCCTTCTCTTTATAGCGTTGACGCGTTCGTTCTTTCAAAATACGTCTCGCTTCGATCCATTTATGTTTTCCTGACAGTATTCATTTCCGTCGTAATCCATTCCATTTGTACCTGTTCGTGTATTTGAAAAGTATATTCTGAAATTAAATTCTTTTCACGGAGTAGCATTCAATTAGAAACGCCATATTTCCAGTTTTATGTAGTCTAAATATTGTACGTAGTTAATGTTTTGCTTTTAGATGACAGTTAATAATTGAATCATTAGAAATATTTCAGTTTAGACTAACTTCTGAACCTTTTTTTATATAATAATAATAATATCTTTATTTGCACTAAATACACCAACAATATTTACAGGTTCATATTAATTACTTATAACCTAAAACATTTAAGTGTATTTAACCATTCCTGGCATGCAAAAGTCAAAATATGGGAGATATAGATACACTAAGTCAATACAGTTTATTATTGTGTGAGTTTTAATATGTCGAAAATTTTACTATCTTACATTTAATTCTTACGTTTCTATCGATACTATCGATTCTATCGATAGTTTAGAAGATTACTTTACCATTAGAAGCCGATATTATCCGTGATGAACATAGGCTACTTTTTACACTAGGGGAGTCAGCTGGTATAAAATAAAGCCCAAACCACAGTCAAATAAGTATATTCATGTAAAATATTACAAAATACAGACTATCCTACAACGTGTAAAAAGTTAAAATATATCCTTAAATCTAATAGTTTAGTGTATATAATTATAAAAACTGTAGTCTTTAGGTAAAAAAGGTTATAAAAATATTTTTTATTACTACCACTTAAACATATCATTTTAAACTTACAGTAGAGTACAAATGGGTACTCACGATTAGTATAAAACATTTCATTATGACGACAAGAACACATTATATAGTTTTACCATTTATATAAAACTTAAAATTATAATTATGTTATTTTCTATACGATACTAGCTCTGGACTGGGCGTGGAGTTTATCGATTAGGGTTAATTTAAATAATACGCTGAGGAGTTTGTTTCACCGTTTCTTTACAAGCACCTTTTAGAAACGGTGTTAGCAGCAAAATTATGTGAGTTATTATATCGACAACATACCCAAATTATTAAATATTTTTCTGTAATAAAAATATATGATTTTATACATGGTGTTATTATGATCTATTACCTATAATATTATTATCGACAAACTTGTCATGTCAAAAACAAATTTAAATCAAAAGACGACAAAAACACACAAATTAAAGTAAAAAAAAATTTCAAGAAAAATTTTATTTAATTATATTTCCAATTAAAATACCTAAAATAATACTGATTTTCCAATTAATACTTGATCGACATAACATTTATGGCACCTTTTCCATATTAACATGAAGTTTATAAAAACAATGATTATACAATTCAAAAAAAATAAAATTAAATAAACTGTTTAATTATGTAAAAATAATATAAAAGCAATTATAACGTATATTTATTTAATATATTATAATAGACTAAAAACTGAGTATTTCAAAAGTTTCAACTCTTTGATACATCTATGACTATGGACTTGTTTATAAAAATACATCTTCCCGAGATTCTGTTAAGAGATTCTATGTTAAAGTATTACAGATTAAATATTGGTATGTCATCTATTAAGATTTTCTCAATTTCTTCTTCAACCAAGTATAATAGATCCGACTACAATTGATAAGTCCGACTACGATCGATAGATCCGACTATAATCAATAGATCCGACTACGATTGATTGATCCATCTACAGTCGACAGTTACAACTACGATTGATATCGACTATAAAGGACAGATATAACTAGGATTGGTAGATCCGACTAAGAAAGTCTACAATCAATAGATTCGGCAACTTTTTGTTGATCCTACAATAGATGCAATTATGATCCATATATTTGACTACGATCTCAAGATTACTGTACAATCGATAAATCTGTCTACGTAGTTTAAATGACATAATCTGTTTTGATCGATAGATCCGACTATTATTTCTAGGTCTGACTATGATTGGCGATCTCGATCTATAGATCCGTTTACGATAACTATAATTTGTTTTAAAAATTGATGATATATAACTCAATACTGTACACGGAAATTCTGAATTAATGTCTTTAATATTAACACTAAATAAAAATATTTGTTGTGTATAAATGCACCTTAATATTTGCAATATTATGGACGTAAAAATATTTAAAAAATGGAAGCAATTGTTTCAGTCTATGTTCTAGCTAGGTGAGGCTAGCTTCAAATCATATTGAAGTAAGGGCGCCTTCGAATTTGCCGCAAAGTGCCGCATGGAAGCAGCGTGCATGCATTCGGGCGGCTTTTAACGGCAAATTTGAAGGCGCCCTTACTTATAATAAAGTTACGATAGCGGATCATTCTCACTTGTTCCACTGTCAATTAGTTCCATGGAATTAGTGAGAATAATTTTTCTCACCAGTTCCATTGACTTTAATAAACTATACTGTAACCCGGTGCCTGCACAACAAAACAGTTTAAAATATGTCCAAGATGTACATGGACATCCAAATCACCAAAGGCATCAGCGACGTATTACCGCTACGAGGCGGAAGGAATCTATAAAATCCTGAGCCTATTTGTTTATAGTTGAAACAAAAAATGCATGTCGATTCTCAATTGCAAATTCAATTATAAAAGCGTTAAAGCTAATTTATCCTTTAATGAGATTGTTTTTTACTTACTCCGTCTACCTCCATTGTAATCTAATAGTTCAATAATACACAACGCTATGTATACTCATTATTTTTATTGGCATAAAAACTTTAAGCGACCTAGTTATATATAGATTTAACATATAGCTATTAATTACAGTGACTATATATTACAGTGTTACTTTACAAACACAAGCTCCGTGAATAAGAAAATATTTATTTATATGATTTAACATAAAAGCCATTTTATTTAAAAATATATTTATCCAAACCTCGATAACAAAACGTAGTTAACATGCCTATTAATTATTAAATACAAAATAAAACGATATTATAAATAATTAGAATAAAACTAGGATAAGTAGCACAATTATATATCTAAAATAATCGACAACTGAAACCGTGTGACTATGACGTTGATCATAAAACAAAAATTATGATTATGTTATGTTGGACAAGACAATAAAAATATATGTAATAGTATAATACGAAAGTTATACAACGAACTCAATAACACACATTATAATTTCTATGTATTTTGATTTGTTCGCAAGCTTCGTTGGCATGACGTCACACGATGGTCACAGCACCGCGAATCACCCATTTTAATTATTTATCGCCCCGAGATGTACTCTGTACTCAAAACACCGATTATAATTATAAATATATTGTGTTCATCAGAGACGTATTTATGCTCATATTAATTATAATACGTGAACTATTATAATCATCTGATTAAACTTCACCTATTACGATTATAACGGTGATCTGTTGAATACAGAGACGTCCTCGTTTCATTTGAGTGGCAAACGAGGTGCTGTGGCACCAAGTATTGTGCTCGCCATGTATCCAATTTTAGATAATCGCTAAAATTCATATCGATCGCTAGATTTCGTATCGATCTGATTTTTCCAAGCCGTCTGAAGTTAAATGCATCTTAACTGCGATATTGAGTAGTTTCGAAGCCTCTTACCCGTGTGGTATCATCAGTCGACTATCAAACAAAAGCGTTTAATGTTAGCAATCAAGTAACCTAAAGTTGCATATATAATTTTGTATGTTTATAATATAATTTCAATTAGAATAACTTCAATTGGTCCACGCCGAAAATTAGTTTCAATTAATCAAAATTCAATAACTATTATTTGACTTGATCAATGTCTTAGTATAATACCTTAAAACGTTTAATAAAGGTACATTGAAGTTAGCAAAGTTTAAAGTGGGACACGCGTATGCAAGGAAATTTATACTATAAAAAAAAACAGTGATTGCCTTGGACGTAGCCCGCGAATTTAAAATTTTGTTTCGTTTTTCGCAAACTGTAACTCGTATTTCGTCGAATTTGATGGATTGTGGCGATGTTATATTGACAGAATATTATTTATCAATGAATATAGCTGCCAACGACATTTCGTGGGGATCGCACACCATTTATGAAAAAATATATATATATCGCGGGGTACATCGAAGAATCAAAAAGACGATCATGTTTTCGAATAAAACGATATTTTCAGACTTTTCTAAACTAGCGAAAATTACAAATTCAATAATTGTGAAAAAATTATGTTACATATAAAATTTTAAATAGGAAATCAATGTATTCATAATTTCGAAAATTCTTAAATATAATTTAAACACAGACATTTTGTCCTAAATAAAATTATCTATACACAAAATTCTCGAAAAATATTGAACATCAATGTCAATGAAATATTTAACGCAATAAAATGTACTTACAAATAAATAAGTGCGATTAGGTTTGTTACAAAAATATTGAAAATCTTTATAAACAATCGAGTAATTACTCAGCTGACGCGAAGCTAAACTATTATAATATTTCATGCACAACATCTAAACGGCAGACTAATACAATAGTAGTCATATAAATGTATATAATATTGTCTTTAGCACTCTTCAGACCCGAGAGCCGGAGCTCACAGGTGTTTGGTTGCAATTAACAAGACGAGCCACAACACACACTTATTGTGTTTCATTATTTTTACACGAAATGTAAACAGTTTTTTTTTTAATATAAATAAGTGTTTTACACAAAAAGTTTACTGTGTATTTTTTACTACAAATGTTTTTAACAAAAATGTTTTTTGTAACAGAAAATCTAAACAGTTTTTTTTAAAATATCTGTAACTGTTTTTTTCTATAAATGTTTTTTTATATAAAATGTAAACAGTTTTTTAATGTAACTGTTTTTTACTGTAAATCTTTATACAGAAAATGTATACTGGTTTCAAACTGTTGGTAGGATGTCAATGATTCTCGTCTATATTACAATGTAGTGTTTGGTGGAATTTAATAAAAATATTAGTTAAAATTTTAACCATATTTTTTTTTGTTACACACGGTAAATAGTAACATCTTAGAATGTTGCAACTGTTACCTATGGGCTTTAATATTTAAACCTCATAATGTAACATCCCAATTATATGAATAATTACTAGTTCTTTTACACATCTAAATCTGATAAATTTGCGATTCATGAGCATCAATAACCGAATATAACCGAGGGCCATATTGTAAATAGTAACATAGTTATGTCCCACACAAAGCATAGGTTTGTAGCTATAAATATCCATGCGTTGTAAAGTGCGAAAAAATACGAATGAATCGAAGACAATCGAAGACACGTGGATGCTATCCATATAATATATAATATTAAATATATATCCGTATTTAAACTAGCAACTTCTTACAATGGAATAGATAATTTGAATGAACACCGTTGTAAATTTCAATATAACCGCACACACATTAAGTTTCTAAAGAAATCTGACGCAATTAATAGCATTTTAATAAACAACTTTTTTTTTCTAGAATACAAAATTCAACCGCTACTATAACAAAACGAAGTCTGTGAATTACATTTGTTTTCCATTCAGTAGTCCGCTACAACCTACTTATAAAGTTATCCACACGAACATACGAGCTCCCCTTTATAATTTATTACTCTTAAAGATTCAGTCTTAGTCTAAGAATAGCTGAAAAAATAAATCTTAATGAAAACATTCGTTGGACCATCAACATTAAATATACTTTACGAACAGGAAATAATTAGAAATATATTAATAACATCAACTATTCACGTTTCCCTACAAAATTCGTGTCGAAATACGTCGTAGGACCGGCCCGACTAGAGTCCCAGGACTTCTTGGCCGAAAAATCACACTGACCGACATTATCTCTATAATATAAATACACTCACTGCTAGTACACTTTTATGGGACTTGACTTGGCCATTTTGGCTCATGGCATTGCATAACATCCTCATTAGTAAGAGATGCGCTTCCGTAACAAACTTACTCACACAGTTTAAAAGCAACGATTCAATAGAGTTAGACTGGACGCGCTTGACTGCGACGTAAACTCACACAGACAGATTTAAAAGTGTGTGTAATGCGCAAAAGTAACTGGCATTAGGTAACTACGTCCAGTATTCTATGTGGAGTAATATAGTAAACCTTAATATAATAAGTAATGCGGTATACGCAATGTTATAAGAGGTATTTATGACAAGCGCTGATACGTTTAAGGAATATCACTTTTTTTTTTATTGCAATATTCTTATACGGCGGGGACTTAGAAAATGTGGTAGATGTCAACAATAATTTAGGAAAAACAATTTCTACAATATTTAAATGACATATTTAAATGAAATCCCATTGGTATCAAAATTCGTTGATTCACTGCGATGTTTAAAATTGCTTAGGACGGTATTACAAATAAATTATTGTCTCAAACTAATGCACGTGGACTACGTACATACGTTTACGCAATCATTTTCTGTCCCTCTAGATTTATATAGCAAGGAGAGAGATGCAAGAAATAATACTGAAATCGGGATAGTAAGTAACATAAAATAAATAAAAATATTGTTCCGTGACAATGCCGCATGATGACGCTGCGTGTACCACACAATCTCCGCAGACTAAAAACTAACAGATATTACATTCACAGTAGTGTATTTATACCATAGAGACGAACACCGACCATAACCTAGTAACTCGATACAAACATGTCTTTAACAACGCTGTTTTTAACGTAATCGATACGTTCGTATACATTCTAAAATTAAACGACAATTCCGTTTACATAGTTACTTGGATCCAATCTATCAATGAACGCAAGTGAAGTGTTCGTCGTCGATCGGGTCGGGTAGCGAGTTCCGACCGTATGACGTTGCAGGAGAGTCGCGTATCGAGTGCTACTGGTCGCTGGTGCCGGGTTTGGGCGCGGGCGCTAGTAGCACGCTGATGTCCCATACCTGGAAGATGCAAACCTTTTATAGAAATAGCCACTTTACGTAGACAAGCTCTTTATCGGTATTCTATAGGATACTAGCTGACCCCGCTAACGTTGTTTCGCCATATAAAACTTAGCGTAAAAAAATAAGAGTTGGTGATAGAAAGATGAAAATTGGGGGTTATATGTATTTTTTGATGCCACATCATAAAAAAAATATTTAAAAAGAATTGACCATAAAATAAAAAGAAATATGTGTGGCGTGGGTCCCCCTTATAACTTAGGTTAGGGGTATGAAAAATAGTTAACAACCTATTCTCATACCTACCAAATGTACATACAAAATTACATTCAAATTGGTCAAGCCGTTTCGGAGAAGTTTGGCAACTAACACTGTGACACGAGAATTTTATATATATAGATTAACACTGTGACATTTCGTCCTAAATATACGAAGGGTAAAAATCTATAAACTGCACTTATCTTAGAAAAGCCTATGCGTAGTCAAAGCAAAGGCTTGGCAATGTATGGACAAATATTTTTGTGCGATTTTAATTTTCATTTATCATTCAATATATTCAGTTGAAGCATAGGCTGTGTCAAAGTAATGTACACAAACACGAAACTTCAAGCTTAATCTTGTAACTGAAGTTTAAAAACTGAAGTGTGAAATTTAAGTTTCAAATAAATCATGGGATGGACTATGATTCCTAGGGCCAGTTTCAAAGATTGCAGATATAATCCCTGATAGCCTATTAGGAACTTATCTGACAGATAAACTACAGCTTTTGGTTTCACAAGTCTCGGATAGAAATATCTAGCAATGAGTGTTGATTAAGATAAGAAACAGAAAAAAGTTAACAGCAGCCTTTATCTGTCAAACGATGGCGACCTGTGAAAGTGGCTATTAGTATGTTAATATGAGGTGATATGATTACTAATAAGATTGGTAAATTAATTGTTAGGCTACAATCTATTACAATCAATATATCACCGGTGCGTTCACAGGAGATCCCGGAGTCACCCCACATGCGCCGGAAGGATGCCGAGGGGGTTTTAGTGGGTACAATTCCACATAACCCAATCTCTCTTAAAGAGGGATTGGGTATCTTTAGAAGATTTCCCCCCGATACCAAAAAAAAAGGCTACATTCTATAGAGCACACTTTAATTAGACTTCGAATAGGTCCCAAAGATCTTTAAAGCATACTTTACTTAGACTTTGAATAGTTCCCAACAATGGTATCAGTTATTATAAACCCGGTGTTACCTTGATAACTCGATCCTTGCCCGCAGTACACATCCGTCCCGTCGCCTCGTCCACGAACAGCGACGCCACCGCGTGTTTCATATCATGGAACGACGCTAGCGATTCACGACTGAAAACAATTGCTCTTATTAAATACTTAGACATACCACAGCGACGTTCAACAAGAGGGATCTAATACCCAGCTTCGTCCACAACTGGGTGCACCACACGTAAACAACTTGGTGACTTGTAGGTAAGTACTTTTTGGTACATAAGTAGGTAAGATCTTTCAATCCAAAAGTGCACGACCCTCCACCAAATTAAGTTATTTCAATGTGTAAAATACCACCTGGTTGAATCTTCATGGATCTTCAATTATGTGTTAACATGATGATTATAAGTAAGCAATACTTACGGTTCGTGTCGCAACGTATCGTAGCAGACGGTGCAGACGCGTTGCGGAAACTCGAACCCCATGACGGGCAGCGGGAGACGGTGCGGGGAGCACGCGCCACACACCGCCGCGCCGCACCAACGACAGTGGTGCTGACGGAGACCTACGACACGATACACAGACTACTGTACCTCAAATCTTTTTCATGTCAATAACCTACCGGCCAAGTAATGAAACCGGGTGAAAATTAAAACGTCAAACGACGCGAGTAGGTAAAAAATGAATGAAGCAAATGATTTTTTTCATTCAAATCCATTTTTTCTCATTCATCATCATGATGATTCACCTGTCTTCGTGTTTGCTAGTGATAGCCTAACAACTCTTGTATTACTAAACGATTCGTCAGAGATTATAGAGATTGAAACATCAGAAACAACAAACATATCATAGTACTATTATCCATTTTCCCGTAGGACTGAAGCATTTTTCTGCGATAAGAGGTAGCCTATGTTCATCACGGATAATGTCGGCTTCTAATGGTAAAATAATTTTCAAATCGGTCCAGTAGTTTCGGCGTCTATTCAATACACAGAAACAAACAATCAAATTTTTCCTCTTTACAATATTAGTATAGATAATAACTTGTTGACTGGTAGACAATGCCATTAGGCATTGTTTGCCCTTTGTTTCCTCTTTTCAGAAGTAACATAAATAAACAATAACTGTGTGATCTCAGTACCTAGCTGCTTCTTCTCCATCATGGCGCGCACGTTCCATATGAAGGGCGCACGACACAGCTGACAGAGGTCGGCCTCGCGCCACGCGGGCGTCTCGCGTCGCTTCACGCCCATCTCCCACACGCCGAGCGCGCCGTCCTCGCCACACGACACGAGCCGCGCGCACCCGCCGATGTACCACAGACCGGATACCTTGTTGCTACCATAGACAAACAACAACATAACAATTTTTTTGCTACCATAGACAAACAACAACATAACAATTTTTTTGCTACCATAGACATACTTAACGACAAACTTTTTTTTGCTACCATAGACAAACCATGAACGACATAACCAATTGTTTTAATGTTTATTTATCGTATTGTAAATTTGTACACCATTTTATGAAAATTACACTCACGGATGCGCCATTAAGTTCGTAAATTATTAGTTGTTAAGTTTTTATGGAGAAATGCAGAAGGCCAATAATTTCTATAATACTTAAAAATATATTAAATTATATTTAAAAAAATTACGTACACTACAATTCATTTCATATATCCACCCAATGCACTGTTTTAGTTGATAAAGGTCAAACACATATTACTTGTCTATAGTATTACTGAATGTAAAAAAATATGCTTTATATATAATACGTCAAGAGAAAAAAAACAGTTATTGTACCTATGTCCTTGTAACTCATACGCTGTTCCCTTCTGCCCGCCGATGTCCCACACAATGATAGTTTGGTCGAACGAACCGCTAAACAGAAGCTGAGGTAGTGGAGCCCAATTTAATACACGAACAGACCTGAAACATTTTATCGTCAAATATATATATTTTTATATTTATTACAAAAATGTTACAGTATGTTAAGTGACTGTTTTCTTTTTATTTTGACAGGTTTCTCTTTATAAGCTACTAGCTGTGCTCGCAGCCTTGCCCGCGTGGTAATCAATGCGTCGCAAAGTTTTTTCCGCGTAAATCCGAATCCCGCGGGATTTCTAAGATAAAATGTAGAGAATTAATCTATAATGAAGTTTAAGAATAAGTTACTGCTAATTACATCCGCTATCATCCAGTGAAAGTCCCGTCCAAATCGGTTCAGCCGTTCCAAAGATTACCCGAAACAAACACATAGACAGGCAGAACGACCGCATATATATATTTTTAAACAGCTGTTTTGGTGTACCGTGTATCCATATACATATGCAGTTAGTAAAAAGCGGTTATTTTAATATTATAAACAGACACTCCCAATCTTATTTAGTTGCATAAATGATACGTAGTGTTTAAATCCCGCAAGCACCTCGAATTTGGCAATGACATATAGTTACATATTAGATTATAAATTATCACTTGATGTTTGCCAACATATATTGCGATTTTACTTAAACGCAATTTTCTATATCGCCCAGCCTAATGGTACCATACAGTACACCTTATCCAATTTGTAGTAACGATCACGAAATAATTAATGAGAGTACCACAATTATTATAGAGCTTCTATGCATTAACATGGACTCGTCAACACGGCGCCCCGAAGCTCATTAGCGTAATTAATTTAATCAAATATATATACCTACAGATTACATTCAAAATTCCTACTAATATTATGAATGCGAAAGTAACTCCGTCTGTCTGCTACGCTTTCACGCAAACCACTGAACCGATTTTGATGAAATTCGGTATGAAGAGAACTGAACTTGGGAAAGGACATTTTATCGCGAAAAAAGGGCAGAAGAGTTTGAAATAGGGGATGAAAGTTTGTATGATAGTTCATTATTGTCAAACCGATTTTGATGAAATTTCTTGGGAAAGTATACCATACTCTTTATTGTGAATAAAATGGTAGAAGGGGTTGAAATAGGGGGTAAAAATTTGTATGGAAGTTCCATATTGTCAAACATAAAATCATGTAAAATTGCTCAATTGTTTG
>DWPQ01001238.1:0-12814 GCA_018251795.1 Perichares adela | reverse complement strand
ACATTACATTACATTACATTACATTACATTACATTACATTACATTACATTACATTACATTACATTACATTACATTACATTACATTACCATTACCATTACGTTACATTACATTACATTACAGTCAATTACATCACATTTCTTTATTACAATATTTAATTTTAGTTAGATAGTTACATTCACATTACAACAGGTCATTCGGATCTATTCTCTAGAAATTCTTTTAAAGAGTAATAGGCTTTTTCTAGTAAATATACTTTTAAAGATTTTTTAAATTCATAATAGGTTTTAGATTTTATATAATTAGGTAGCCTATTATATATTTGAGGACCAATACAAAAAACACTGTTGTGAAACAATTGGGTTCTAGATTTTATCGCCCTTAATGTATTTTTATGTCTTTTTACATTTAAAGTTTCATAATTATTTATATTGGATTTTATCATTAGTGCGACTTCATTAATATATATCGACGGGAACGTTAGGATTTTAAGCTTTCGGAAATGAGGTTTACAAGAATCCATTTTCCTTAGCTTACATATAGACCTAATACATTTTTTCTGTGCTTTTAGAACTTGGTCTACTCCAACTGCATTACCCCAGAACATAACTCCATAGCGTAAAATGCTTCCAACGTATGCGTGATAAGCCGTTAGTGTAGCTGTTGTGTCAACAACTTTAGCTAGCATATGTAGAGCGAATGAGAATTTATTGAGATTCTTTATGACGTGTTCGATGTGTGTCTTCCATGTCAAATTGTAATCTATATGTACACCTAGAAATTTTGTTGTCTTTGCTTCTTTTATAGATTTACCGTCATAGCATATTTTTAGGTCTTTAAGTTTTTTATTTCTATTAATAAAGTTCATAAAGCACGTTTTATCTAGATTGATTCTTAAATTATTATTTTTTAACCAATTAATCAAAATTCTAAGTGCATTATTGACATCATTTTCTAGTGATGATGAGTTATCATTAATAAATATTGCAGTGCTGTCATCGGCAAACAACACCATTTGATCCTTTATCGAGCGCGGAAGGTCGTTGATATATATCAAGAAAAGCAGAGGGCCTAGAATGCTACCTTGGGGCACTCCGTAATGTACTTCTCGAGGGTCTGAGGCGTATTTCATTAGGGTTTTATTTATTGTGTTAATTTTATTTATTTCCGTTATTTGTGTTCTTCCAGATAGATATGATTTGATGAGATTTAGGGCACTGCCTCTTATACCGTACGCTTCCAGCTTGTCAGATAAAATTGTGTGATCAACATAATCAAATGCCCTCGTCATATCCATAAACACAGCAGTTACATGTTTACGCGTATCTAGGGAAGTCATAATAGATTTTAAGAAATTATATATAGCAATATTTATCGATTTATTTTTACGAAATCCTACTTGCTCCTCAGCTAGAATATTGTATTTTTCAAGGTAGAGGTACATTCTGTTATGAATTATTCGTTCGAAAACTTTTGAGAGAATAGGAATTAATGCAATGGGCCGGTAATACTGCATATCATATTTATCTTTTTTTTTAAAAACAGGTTTTACGATAGAAATTTTCATTTTATTTGGAAACACACCATGTGTAATGCACAGATTCAAAATATAATTCAGTACCGGAGCTATAATGTTGCCAACGTATTTTATTATTTTAGTATGTAAATTATCATACCCAGTACTATTAGTGTTTTTTAATGATTTAATTGTTAGGAGGATGTCATTTGTACTTATTGGGCTGAAGAAAAAAGAATTCAATTGGTTATGGTTGATTGTGTTTTTACTATTGATGTTATATTTGTTGCAATTATTATATACTTGGTCAATAAAAAAATTATTAAATTCTTGAGCTATTACTTGAGGGTCAGATATATATGTATTTCCAATTTTTATTCTATTTATGTCCTGTTTTACTACGTCATTTACGTTATCATTAACAATTTTCCATATAGCTTTGGATTTGTTGTGGGCAGTCTTTATTGTATAATTGTTTTGGGATTTCTTTGTTAGTTTTATAATTAATTTCAGCCTATGAGCATATGTCCTAAATTTATTTTTGTCCTCCGTATCCTTGGTTAGTCTAGATTTCCATAAAAGCTTCCGTTTTATTTTAGAACATCTTCTGATTCCTTTAGATAACCATTTGGGTCGCCCCCTGGCAGAAATTTTAACTTTTCGCAATGGAAAACATAAATCATAAAACGTTAATAAAAGCTCCAGGAAGTTATTATATGCCAAGTTTGGGTCATCGGTAGAATATACTTCAGATAGCGTGAGATTTCTTAGACATTCATAGAATTTCTTTTTGTTTTCAGTGCTATAATCACGTTTGAATACATACCAATGGCTAATTAGTGACGTTTTTTTGACTGGAAATTGCAGTACCTGCGCCGTGTGGTCTGATATACCCAGCTCTATGACGAAACTGTTACTCCTAAACATATTATGTGCAAAGTTATCTAAGCACGTCTTACTACATAAGCGTGTCGGTTCATTAATACAAAGCTTAAGGTTATATGTGTTTAATATTTGTTCTAGAGTTAAGAATGTCTTATTGATTTTTAATTTGTCAATATTAAAATCACCACATAGTACTATTTTTTTATTTTTAAAGCATAACATATTAAGTATTTTCTCAAGTTGGTTATAAAATGTATTAAGAGACATTAAATTATTTTTTGGGGACCTGTAAACACATACAATTACTACCTTATGTTCAATAAGTTCAATTGCACTCCATTCGACAATATTTCCTATACTGTGTGATGTGACATCACAGATTTCGCAGAATGCATGACCCTTTTTCACTAAAATACAAGAACCACCGCGTCGATTTTTCCTTGCAGATAGTGACGCTAATACATAATTAGGAACGTTTAATAATTTCGTATCAGATGGTATCATATTGTGTTCCGTTATGCAAAGGACGTCAAAATTACACTTAATGTTATCGGGTAGTTCATGAAGATGAAGTATTAGTTCATCCTGTTTTGAAATTAAGCCATTTATGTTTTGATGAAATACAGTCAACTTATTATACTCGAAAAAACATTTTATTAGATTCAGTGTCAATTTTATCAGTGTTAGTTATTTCCATCGTATTGATCTGTTCAGTTTGTGTGCTGACATTAACTAGTTTGTGTAAATTACGTTTTATGAGAAGCCTACTTTGTACCTCTTTATTTTTCGTAGTAAATCTCGTAAACTCTTGTGTATAACCGAGTTGTAATAAATGCCGAAGTATGAATCTACACATAGACACAGTAAAATATCGTCCCTTCGGTATATATTGATCATAGTCCAATTCTAAGTAGCATGCATTGTTAGTCCTCGTGCAAACAAATTTTAACAGGTAGTTCAGTTTATATACATTTAAGCTATTGTTGTATGGGATTTGGCAAATGGTTACATTAGTATGTTGCATGGCGTGGAGCCATTTGACTATGTGCATTTGGAATGAATACGGATCATTATCATTGCTCCCGCCAATAACAACTATGTGATCATTTTTATTAAGAGACAACAAGCATTTATCGTTACAGTTTAGAATGGAAGACAGCAGTGCTCCTGGTTTCCAGTAGCAAGTTACGGAGTATTTTTCACTACCGAGAATTTTTTGTAGGCACCGTTGAACACCCCGCCCTTGTTGATCAGCTAAGATTACGACTCTTTTCCTGCTTTTTACTTCATGTGTATTGCTGCTATAATCGTTTTTTATTAGTTTGCATTTTGGTGTAGAGGCGGTACCGGTCGGTTGTAGTATTAGGTTTTTGTCTTCGTTAATTTCTTGGTCTTGATTTTGCAAGGGATATTTATGTTGTGTGGAAGTGTCACAAAGAGTCTCTGGATTCTCGGAAGAAACTTCAAGGAGCTGATTTGGTACCTTTTGTTTAGGAGATTTGTAGCGCGACGTACTTGGGATGGTATTAACGTTTGTGTCTGTCAGACGTGACGTGTTTATTTGACTGCTGCTCTGTATTCTATCGATAGTTTTATTTAGTTTTTCAACCTGTTTGTAAGCCTGCAGTAGATCTTCTTCCAATTGTTTAATTTTGTTCTCAAGCAACATTATCTGAAGGTTTGTTTTAGGCGTAGTGTCGGTTTTCTTCTTCGGGGTGATTGTCATAGCCGTTCGGATTCTTCTAATGACCGGTGAGTTAATATCTTGTACAGATTTTTCAGTGATGCCAATTCTCTTCAGCAATTCTAGGGTTTTCGTATTTTGTGATAAAACTCGTTTAAGTTCCGTGTTTTCCAAGGATAAATTTTCGATTTCCTGATGTGCAGAATATTCCTGATGTGCTTTATGATGGCAGGTGTTATAAATTTAATTTGAGCTTATTATACAATACCCCAGCAACTTTGTAGCAACGTTTTCGCATCGGTAGCTAGGATTATAATGCTGTATTTATTTATTTTTTACATTAGCGTTATACCGTTCGCACCAGGGTAAAACACTAATTTGCTCCGCGCACTGGATGAAAGTTCCGTATGGGTCAATATGTCCTCACGTTAACCGAACGTGTTAAACATTACACTTAACCAGACTTGTTGGCATACTGAAAATATTTGGTACCTATTTTATTATCCGACCCAGATTTAAAAAAGCCAAAGTGATATTGTTCTGAACATAGTAATTTCACTCTAATAGTATATTATTACCGTATCATTTATATCTGTGCAAGAATTTCATATCGAATTTGTAATCGCAATAGCCTACTTTACCCCAATGTACGTAATAACAGGGGTGGTCAATCAATTGTCTTATCATTAATTCAGCGCTCGATTCGCATAGCGACTAGTGCGGGCCGAGTATTTCCGACTATTTCCAAATGATTCCTTAACTAAGTTACACATGCAGTTTAAAAGTCCTTGTTGTTATGGTAGAAGAGTTGAGTTTCGTTTGCTGTAGTGAATAGAGGGTGGAATGGATAATTGCAATGAAGAACGGACAAGTGTCCACTTTCCCGCGGTTGACTGAATGCAGTCTTCGTGCTCGACTGATACTGATACTAAGACCGGTGAAACGATATTTTTAACGTTAGCGACATTATACCTTCAATCAAAATGTAATTTGTTTATGCTGCATATAATAACTGCTATTCGTATATTCAATCCAGTATATCAGTTTAAATTTCTTAATGTGTTTTTGAAATGAAACTTCTTTAGAATCGTTGCGATTTTTATTTCACATGAAACAAAAAATAACAGTAAAAAGAAACAAACGCATAATAAGTTTGCAAGAGAATGAGATAGAAAATATTTGTCAGTGTTTAATATTTATTGGTAGTAAAAATTGTAACTGCGCCACGAGCTCAAAAAGATTGCGAACTCCTGCCCTACAGTTTACAGCTTCACAGACAGGCTCAGGGGTTAGACCATTGTCCAATCATACTTCAGTCAACGGAATGTCATCAGAACGTGGTGCACCCTGCTGGATAACAGACAAGATTGCTGCGCCAGGTTTCGCCTGATGAAAGGGAGGTGGTGCAAAGCCAGATGGAAAGAAACGTGGTAAGGATGGTTATCAACTCGCTGGACAAACCTTATAAAAGATGTTACAAAGACTACGGTCACCTAGTGCCAGAAACACAACTAACCGTCAGAAATGAGAGTTATAGATCCTTAACATCCTGTCCCTGCAGCTCTAGACCAGAATACGTGCTACGGTATCCCCTGCCTGTCTTAAGAGGCGACTTAAAGGGCCTTCCGGGGTTGTGGGCGGTTAGAGTGGGAGCTCAAACCGTCTACCAGGAGCCCCGAAATGGACGACGGTTCGTGTGGCCGCGTACCGTCGTAAACAGGGATGATTTGCGCTCGGGTGTTTAATCCCCCGCGACAAAGGGTCCAAATGAATGGGCACCGCGCTCAGAGGACTCCTTTTGCGTTCCTTTGGAGATACCGGGGTCCTCCACTTAGCGCCGCGGAAAGCCACCGGGGGGCTTTAGTGTAGTCAAATCCCACATATCCCTGTGTCGCTCTCACGACACAGGATACCGTTTAAAGGTTTCCCCCTCGAGAAAAAAAGACCCTCAATATCCACATCGAAGAACAGGAACTGCCTCTCATCATCACAATAGCATCCACGACCACCCTGACGTGAGTGTGCGACTAACAACTTCTTATTAGTTGGTCTTTGGCACCCTAAAATACTTGTTGAAATATGCATTTCCTGTCCTGTTTTGTGGTTAAATATTTTCAACAGTTACCAAGATGGAGCTGGTTATGAGGGTACCAGTCCTGTATAAAGCTCCAATAAAGGCCAGTTTTTCACTGGATAAAGCTTTCTTTCCACTTGAACATGGTCCTTGACACCAACTGATGGTAAATACCAATACAGTCTTGGATGGTAAAGCGTAACTTCGTCAATAGTTTAACTGTTAAGCAAAATAAAATATGTACATTAAGTGTAATTACGTATACTCTAAGAAAAATTAATGGTATTCCATCCTAATACTTTGTTGAACCTATAATTTGTCATACTTAGATTAATCTCTTTAGGCCCTTTTTTAATCAGATGGACCGTTAATTTCTGACAAATTATCGTTCCGTTTAAAAACGAGGCCCTAAAAAGACAAAAAATATATTAAAAGATGTAATATTTTTGTCATTTCGGCATGCGCTCGGTTATGCGTCTTTAATATATTTTGTATTTCATCGACTTAAGTCAGTTGTCCACCTTAGATGGTATTTATAAAGCCTTCAACGTAGACACAAATTTAGGTCTAAATTTTTAAGTGGGCCTACGTTTCAACTTCGAGGCCTTTGACTTAGGCTCTATGAATGTAATGTGAACGTTTAAAAAGGGGTTTCCTTTATAGCGCGGTGTTTTAATGGAAGTTGAGATTTCGCTAGATGTGGGGTTTGGTATACTTGAGCTAAATAGCTTTTAGTTTTTTCTTTTGTGTTTTGTGTTCTACATGAAATCATTTATTCACGTGTACCAGGGGATTTAGTCTTACTAAAGTCTTACTAAATCCCCGCTGTGGAATGTATATCCACCATGTAGTTTGCGAAAACGACAAATCTGTGTCGATGCGTGGGTTCTTATGCAATTATGTTGTAGAAATAGGGGATGTTGTGAGAGCTTATTAATTTTTCGCTTCGCTTTGATTCTGCATCAATATGGTAATAATAATGTTGTAATTTAGGGGTTGATTTAGCGCACTCACCAGCCAGGTCTGCAGTTCCGTGTTTCGGAATAATAGGAAAGGTGTGAGATTTTCAGTTTGCCTCAAATATCTACCCAAAAATTGGCGATAGCGCTTGGACCAATACAGATTAAGATACAATTGCGATGGTGAGTCTTATGCTTACCATGAGGTGTTTGCTAGTTTGTTAGCTATTACCACAATCACACATTAGACTTGCCATATATCAACACGAACAACAAAACTTTAATGTTAAACATAAATAAGTATAAAATGTCCCCAAACAGGTAGATATCAAAATAAAATTCCGCTACACCTATTTCCGGTTAAATCGGAATGTTCAATCGGACGGAAGATCGCGCAAGCAATTTGGATTTATTGATGCGGCGACGGTCTCTTCAAATTGAATGCCTTTAAATATTTTCCTGCACGTTCAATGGAAATAGGTGTTGTTGGTGAGCGTGCCAGCTACCAAATGTTCCTTACGATTTATCCGCTGCGTGTACACATATACAACTGTAGAAACACGTCTTGGTTTTGTTGTGTCATTGGGAATATTAAGGAACAAGTATGTCCCTGAAGTATACTTAAAGCGTACGAGGTAATCTATACAAATTAATGTAAATTGGAGTGTCTATTTGTAATATTAAAAGGACCGCTTTTAGATAAATTCTTACCTATGTATATATGCTTACACGGTACATATACTGAGATATTTTTTTTATATTATTTTGCGTGTCTGTCTGTTTATTTCAGTGCTCTGGAACGGCTGGACGTATTTTGACGGGACTTTCACTGAAAGATAGGGGAGGTTGTGGCGCGTAACATAAGCTATATTTCATCTCAGATTTCCCACGAGATTGATCGACAGAGTCGCGGGCACAGCTAGTAAGGTATAAGAACTTAATTTAGATACTACAGCGTTGTTCTTTATTTGAATTTGAAAAATGTGAAGTCCTATTAGCTAGTGTTTTCGATGAGATGTGATAATGCAGAACTAGAAGTCTTATTAGCGAGTTAAAGTTTCCAGAGCGACCCTTTAACTAAATACATGTTATTTAGGTATGTATGTACGCCTGCATTTACTATGTTTATCCCAAAATGTTTAAAAAATAAATGTCCACACGTACGAAACCGGGACGGGCCGCCAGTAAAACATAAAACAATTAATTTCTTACAAATGTTTTTAAATGTCAAATATGGTCAAATTACCACCGATCTCATCAACAGTAAATGGTAATAGTTTTGGAAGGTGTGTGAAGTCTGCCAGTCCATGCTTGGCCAGCGTGGTTGCCATCCTGTAACTCTGCGACTCGAGTCCAGTACTGGGACAATCACGAGTTCTGATGATTCGTGAATTAATCACGCCATAAAAACCTCTTGTTGACTGCAAACAGAATGTGCCAAATCGGTTTTCCCATCTTCAGAATTATGTACACCATTGAGAGTTACGGTGGTACCGTGTTGGCAGGCAGCGTAAAAGCCATGCGAACCCCATGCCAAGGTTTCATTGCCAAAAGCGTCATTTTTCCGTATTCTCCTCAGGAACCTGCCGTAGTGAGAGCGATAAGTGATTGGGTGTAAGACGTTATCTTAACAACAGTTTGTGTAGGAGTCTATCTCTTTTTGGAACCAAGCAACAATAACCTTCACGTGGTACCTGGAGAACAATGTAGGAAGATAAGGAAGAAGTTCTCAACTGTTAGAAGTAATTGTCCTGTGTACCTGTTTTATTCCCGAAGGTACTAATTATTGGTAATTTTTTTTTTACCTGTCTGGATTCCTTACTAAAACCATCCTTCTTTTAGAATTAACCGGAAAATTTACATTCCTTACTACCCTTCCTCTAGAATCAAATGTATAATATTTTGACGTATGGCCATTATAGTTCGGAGAGTTTCTTCTTACCAAGTAACGTTGAAGCCTTGGAGTCACCTGGTATTTCCTTACCATTTCTCGAGCTATAAAGTCGTCGATCGCTTATCGCACACGGGGACACAAGCCGCTGTAGCGCAGATACGTTTCGGATTATGTGCAGCGTTTAGTGCCAATTGCATTATACGCGTTAAATTTTGTTCTTTTCGATGCGATATTGAATGCGATGGTGCTTGGAACGTGTTTATTGTACATTGTACCGGAGGGAGACTATTTTTGACATGTTAACTAGAGATGCAATGAATTGGAAACAATGGCATAAGAAACAATAACCGAATTATTGGAAACGAAAAGCATTGTAGTTATAGAGAAAACTATATGTGCTCGTGGCCTTGCCCGCGTGGATATCAAAGCGGTTTTTCGAGCGTAAATCTGAATCCCGCGGGATTTCTAAGATATAATATCTTACTTACTATATCAGCTATCTTTCAGTGAAAGTCCCGTCAAAATCGATGCAGCCGTTGCAGTGTTTACCCGGAACAAACAGACAGACAGACAAAAAATTGTAAAAAAAGTTATTTTGGTATTTATACCGTGTAGATACACATACATACATATGCATTTAGTAAAAAGCGGTAATTTTAATATAACAAACAGACACTCAGACAGAAATGTGTCCATCTAAAAGCGAGACAATAAACGGACGCCCCGTATATGTCCTTTTTTTGTCCGTATTAGATAAAGACAAGTACAGGTCTCTCATCTTCCCTCTATTTCTTTTAGATGGACACATAAACACACAGGCACGCTTACGGTTTGTCTACTCTAGTATAATAACTCTATGGTTGTACCGCAATGGATATAGGGATATGGACATCTTGTGTATGTTATGATTGTGTGTCCAATCAAAACACACACAGTCCTGAATGACAAACAGGTTTCCAAGAATATAATATTTTGATTATACAAAATAATCTGACAGTAATAATAAGTTCAAATTTTAAATTCCACTGCTAGGGTTGTGGTATTACAATAGTGTTGTTGTTTCTGATGGACATTCTGCTGTTGGCCCTAGCGGCCTTTACAGCTTCACGCGGACAGATTTCCAATAGTGTTTTATATTAATTGCCATGCAATTATATTTTCCAATTTTTTCCTAATGTTACATTAAACATATATCATGAACTATTTTTTATTATGATTAATGAAGTTTAAATTCTTAAGTTTTAGTTGTTCTCGTAGGTGTACGCAGTCCAATTCAAAACACATTAAAACACTTTAAAACACGAAACATAATATAGATGATACACATAAGATAGATATTTTAATATAATAAATAAAATTCATAATTCTTTAAACATAAATCAAATCAAATCAAATCAAATCATTTATTCGCTTTAAAGTGGGTACATTAAGATCTTACATAATAACGTTCTGCCACAGTCCGCCTATTAAGGCATGCGAAATATATACTATCTTAATACATAATAATTATCACAAGTCCTACATCTAAATTAATTATTAATTCCACAAATGTCTTTAAAGTTCTCATTACATCTCATTTCTCATTTCTCTCCTACGAAAGTAAAATTATGTACAATTAAATGTATTATATGGAATTGATCTTCCACGGTAACAGTGCCAGATAACAATGGGTCTGTTTCAAGGAATAAGTACAAATATTGAGTGTGTTATTAGTAAATTGTTATTTTCAAGATTTCTTGGAAGATGTTTCAAAAATTACTAATTTTATTTGGATCGCTTTATTGAGTCCTGTTTACTTTTTTTATTGCTGTTTATTTCATGCTTTGATATAGAAATAAACAATTTGTACCAATTTGTTGAAGCTTCTTTTTGGATATTGACAAAACATCCAATTTGTTAAAAGGTTTTTTAGTACGGAATGTTCATATTTCGTATTAAGTACAAGCTGCTACTATTTAAACTTGTTCATTAATACAAATGTACGCATTAATTGTGGAATTTTGATATTTAACTTTAAACAAGTCCAATTTAAACACGTTTATAAATACAAAAGTAAGCATTAATTGTTGCGAATCGCAACCAACCGGTTACGAAGAAAACCGGCCACGACGTATCGCCATGGTGTTATAAGAATAGTAGGTTAGCTTCATACTTTGTATGTACGCGTGTGTAGCGGATGGCGTGTACGCACGCACTTTTCAAGCACACAAACAAAGATGAGCGGTGTCGGTGAGGTCTTAATATGGGCTGTGCCACTGTGTCGCGCTAAAAACCTAGTGCTGTCATAATACGCAAATATTTTACTAAAAATTACAACCTTATGCATCATCGTAACACTAGGCAATTAACTCTGACTAATATAAAATATTATCGACTATTAATTATTGTACGTAAAATGTACGTCCGTTATCAGCTGTATGTTTAAAAAAAACAAATTTATATATATAACAAGTTTATATAAGTTAATATTAAGTTACGGATTTTGTTAATAAATAAATGAATAAATAAACTCGCCGCGCGGCCTTAACTAACCTACTATTCTTATAATACTATAGTTTCGCGATAGGGCACACTTTCTTGCACACTATCGTTATACGGGTAATATCGTACACACGACACGCGCCCATCGACACGTATGCACACATGAAAGCTCGTTTTAATTATTTTACACATCGTCACACCGATACGCACACACGCAACTAACCCGGATCGCGAACAAGAATCGTTACAAGCTTTTTATAAATTCACGAATGAAATATCAACAACTTGGTTGATATATTGATGATATATACAGTATAGATTTTTAAATTGAACACATTTTATTTATATAGGTTTCATCAAACAATTTTTTTGTGTCATTAATTTAAAAGCACATTATACTGCATATTCATGTAATAAAAATTTTAGTATAAATAATAAATCTTTCAGTTGAAAAAAGGTCTTAACATCCAAACACTAATTTACAAAAATGACTCTCCTGTAAAATTGTTTTTTTTGCGTTACGACCGTATATGTAGGAGATGTGGAATTATTAGAGTAGGTTGACTTAGACTCATAAATCTATCGAGCTTCATATACACTTGTCAATTTCTAACACAAATGCGATAAATTAACTTTCTGTTTACTATCGATACATCATCTTTTTTATATCGTTGCTGTACATCGATTATATTCAATTCATGTCTACACCTATATATAAATAAAATTGAAGTGTCTAATAGTTTTTTGATGAGTGTACCCAAAAGTGCAAGAAAAAGGCAGTTTATACAATTTTGTAAGCTGGTTTTTTTCAAGTAATTTTCGAAATACGTGTACTGCTCTTGATGGCACGTCTTCTGATAAATTAAAATTAGAATTAACATAGGTGTCTTTATTTTAGAAACAGTTGAAGGGTACAACAATTAAAAATTAAAGCCAAGAATATGTAATATGGCTGGACCAGTTTTGACATGATTTTCAGTGAGAAATAGGTGATGTTAAAATGAGTAAACTAACTATTATTATCTACAGTCTTCTATAACAGTTGTTAATTTTAAGAATGAAGTTTTATGTTATGCCTCGTTATATTTACACCCAAATAGCATTTAATTATTAAAACCGGTTTCATCGAGTTTCTGCTACAATAACGACAACTTCACCGTGGAATTCCTGTTTTCTATACAGCCTGTTCAATACCTAATTTTAAGCTTAGAACAATCCATACGGCACAGGAATGATCTGCCTGAGTCCCTAGACAAAAATCTTAGCGGTAACCGTTCACGCTCACGCCATTTTAAAAATGTATGGAAATGACAGTCCCTGCGG
>DWPQ01001237.1:0-12816 GCA_018251795.1 Perichares adela | reverse complement strand
TAGGCTATATAACATCACGCTGCAACTATTAGGAGCGAAGAAATAATGGTAAATGTAAAAAATGGCGAAACAACGTTTGCGGGGTAAGCTAGTGTTGTATATTCTATAAAAAAAAGTGATTTCCTACAACAACAATAGCTTTTTACCTCAAACTTAAATTACTAGACTGGCCCTAGATCTACGACAATTTAATCATTAACTTGACAAATCGTTAAAGGCATTTTTCTGAACAGTCCAATAAAAATAACGACTACAGCAATCAGTCGTTCGTTGACAGTGTCAATTCGGGGAGCGTTGCCAACTAGCTACTTATTTGAATCGGTCAGTATTAGTGCGTGGGCACACTTCCTGGCACGACGGCGGCTCTCGTCGCCACAAGCCGCCGCGCCGATCTTCTCCCGACCATGTTCCAATACCTAGCTGTGACTATGTTGTGCTAACTCAGTATAATATTTCATGACATTCATAAAAGCCGTATTAAGCGCTCTTCGTCAGCGCCAGCGATGCATTGGGGACTCCTCTGATGTTGCTCGTATCCGTAAGCGACGTTGACCACTTAACATCAGGTAGCTTGCGTGCTTTTTCGTCATTCCATATAACGATATAAAAAAAAATTTTTTTGATGGACATTTTGCTATTGGCCCTAGAGTCCTTTACGCTTTCACGCAAACAAAGTGAAGGAAAGCTAAAACCTTGTAAATATTTGTCATAGTATCGATAAGTTATTGCTTATCTATTATTATTATTTCAATATATACTCTCAACGCATTTCCCGAAACAATGTTAGAAATCTGGGAAAGTATCTCATCCCGCACGCGAGACACTGTTGATCTGACATCTCCACGTAAAACATTTCGATACAGTGTTCGGTACGATTATGTGTTTTAAACTGAAACAAGCTACTTTATACGCATATACATTTTTATGCTGCAAATTGATTTTAAAACATAATTAAATGCAATTATGTAAGTATTAGTAATACAGACTGACGTAGAAGCGCCTCCATTTCATTTGCCCGAAATCTAATACTAGCTAAATAAGAGCTGATTTGAACTATTTGACATTTGGCTTAAGGTATTAAATTATTGAGGAGCTTATTTGAAAATAACATTTTAAAATGTTATTAATATCCCAAAAACCAGTATTTTAATACTCGCTCGTCATCTTACACAGCGATCCAACGCAAGTCGCTTGTTTATAAACTCATCGACAAAAAGTATGCATACATTTAAATATATTTCGCGAACAGGAAATACCGCGACGCCGCAACACAATCATACGAACAAAAACTAAAAATGTCATTATATGTAGGTATACACATAGTTAGGTATATATGTAAAGTTTTATCATTATACCTGTTTAATATAATTATAAAATAATGATTTCCATATAGGAAAAACGATCCTGGGACATTAATACAAAAAGCAATGAATATTAGCTTAAATAAATCTTGTAACATACGTGACTAACGACATACTGATTTGAAGTAAATAAAGTTGATGATGAATAAACAATAAGGGATTCAGGATGAATTGAATACTGCAATTAAATAATTTCACAAGAAATTATAATACAGACTCCTTTATGTTTCCGTGCCTAATTATTCCTTCAAGAATATGTTAATCTAGAAACATTTACGGCGCTTAAATATTTCTTATTTATCTATCTGGCTTTAACAAACAAAATGTTATTCAATGAAGTGCAGTAAGTACAATGAACTGATAACGTCATTGACAATGAAGCAGAAAGTTGTTTCTGATCACAAAAACTAAACAATTGCGATGCAGTCTATCTTCTCAGACAGCATGGAGCAAACACGAAGGGAGGTGACGTGACAATGACTCCGGTCACCCAGAGAAATTATTAATTGGGATTTACGGACATAACAAAGAAGCGGAAATATAAAACTTCTGCGACGCACCCCCGCCGTGAGGTGCTCTACCTGACTCTTGCCCTACCTTTGTGCCGTTATTGAAAAGACGTTATTTACTCGCGATACCCTGTGGGAATTGCGCAACGATGATCATGATTTTGCCTTTAAGGTTTAGTTTCGATCAGAGCGTCTCATACAATTTAGCCTGAGTGATATTTATGAAAATAAACGCTACTTTTGATTTACAACTTAATTATTGTCATCAGATCATACATTATCGTTGTGAGTTACCAACTTTTTCTGTCGTTTACTTCTAGGCTGATAAAGTGTCTGTGATGCCATTACATACGTCACGAAAGTTAATGGGCAGTGGTGACCGCTTACCATCAGGCCCGTCTGTTCGTTTGTCGGTTATTGATAAAAAAAACATAGTTATCTGCGAAAGATATAATGATAACAAATATAATGGCAAAGTTGATTGATAGCACCTAATTTCTATCCAATCCATATTAATTGATAAACCTAAATTAGTAACATTACTTAGAAATATAAAATTCCGTTAAATTGCTGAACAAACTAAGTTGGGCATCCGAAATCGTCGCAACATTGTCCACTGGCCATGGCCGCTCTATATCTCACAGATGGGTGTCAGACAAATCCATGAATGTTTCCCAGAAAGGACTGCGCGGCGCTTTAAAGACCCTTACCTTTTTTGTACCTTTAAAGATAATAAATGATGCACTTTAGAAAAAAAAGAATCGACCTGTTCGGTAGATAACGATCGGGGATGATTTTTATGGAAATGCTCGCCGGAATTATAACGATCAAGAATCCTTTGGGATGATGTGGAGCGAGTAGACAATACGTCGGCGAAAATTTTAACTCAAAAAGAGTGGCTATTCGATCATATATTATCTTTGCCAAATCATCGACACGTAACATTTTCGGTAAAACTAATCCCCACTGGAAAATGTAAGTAAATATTTAATTTTAGTACAGCCAAGTAATGTAAAATATATAACTTTACTTCCTTATTGTCAATAGCTAATCATAAATAAAATTAATTATTATTTTAAATAAACATGAGCAATAGAATATTGTAACAATGCCACTAAACTGAAAAGCGAATGTAAGATTATAAAAACGCTCAAAGTATGTACCGGGATACTTTATCTGTGTCCGTCACAGTTTTGCATTAACCGCATTAGACAATAAAAGTAACGCCGGCGTCTACAAGAGGATATTGTTCCTGTAAAGCCCCTTCTTATGTTAAGGCTCCATTTTGTTTGACAAATAAAAGATACCTATTATATAAAGCACTTGAGAGTTTCGTTTTAGTCTTTGTTACCTTCCTATAAGTAGAAATACTTAAATCTTGTTGAGGTTTTATTCTGAATTATCGGTATTACGGTTTGCGGCTGCGTTCATAAGTTTGCGCCACAGTTAAGGAATAGGTGGTTTTCGTGATATTTTTTCTTAATATAGGTACATCGCTGATTTTTATTTCAGCTTATGGGTTATCTAAATTACTACATAACTATGTACTAACAAATAAACTAAGATGTGTTTTGGTTCGAATGAATCGTTGATGAAACTTATGATAAAGTTAAAAAAATCTGTTTTACATAAAATGAAAAAACCAATCAGATACGAAGTCGCGCGGTATAGGATTTTATACTATACATGCACACAGAAACATTTTAAGATCTATCACCTCCTAAACGACTCGACCGATTTGGATGAATTATGATGATGAGTTGGCATATTTGAATAGGTTCCTGGATAGTTTGTAAAGACAAATAGGAGGTGTAGCACTCACTCTATCTGGTTATCGAAAAAGACAACTTCTGCCTGGTCTGCTACTTAAATGTATGTAACTCTAGAATTTTTATATTTTGGTAACCTATGGTACCTATTTTAGGTTTTTTTTAATGGTAGTTTCCATAAGTGTACACAGAGGTTACATAGTCAATTTGCCTGTATTTCCAGTAATAAAATTAAACAAATGTTATTATTATGTCCCACCAAACCCTTCGTATGATCTATTACATGTTTCACATGGTGAAATGCACCTAATGCTACATGTTAAAATTTCAACGTATCCCGTCTAGTAGATTCGTAAAAAAACTGTTCTGCGACACAGACAAACGAGTGGTCATATAAAGATACTTTTTTATACTAAGCCCAGAATCCTAACAGCTGTACAATTATTAATAGATTATGATAAAAAACTATTAGGTGCTTATTTTTTATCAATTTGGTAGAGTCGAAATTTGAACTGAATATCCCCGATTTTCCAAGTTCAATTATAAACAATTCCGATTGATTTATTGAATGAATAGTAAATACCACGTAGCATATAAGCACAATTTTGTTTTGTGATCTAAGTTTCATAAGACAATTTTCAAAACTATTGTTGAAGATACATCCACGGCCCAACTACGAAGTACGAGCCGTACGACTTATAAAGAATCTTCGTTCGGGAACAAAGCACAATGGGCACCTCGCTCCGAGTTGGATCTCCAAAGGAACCACTGTTTACCACTTCGTTTCCTATTCAATCTATTGTTCGGAAGTGAAGAAGTGCTCCATACTGGAAATATAATGTTTCCCTTTGTACCAAGTTAATATTTTAGCCCCAACGAAATTCACTTCCATTGTATCCCGCAACGTTACCTGCCATTCAAAAGAATAAGCGTGCGGATTGCACACTTATTATAGGAAAGACGTTATAAATAGTCGAATATCTTTGAACGGATCATAGTATGCCTAATGCAAAGTGTGCATTACAGGAGTTTATAAGTGGGCTGGCCGTTGTAATTGATCGACGCAAAAAAGGTTTACGTATTTTTCAAACTTACAACAATGAGAAATCCATCCATCATAGAATTCCTTAGAGAAATTTAATGAAGTACAACAAAACCATAATTCAAGTATTTTAGTGTAAGTATATATTTTATAATCCTACTACTGAGGTAGTAATACAGAATTAAGATTTAAAGAGTCAAGAATTCATGTAGCAATATCGTCCTAGCCTAGTTGATAATTGGTTGAAGCCTATTAATGGATCGATGTATCGACAAAGACTAACAGAATGGATACCTGTCGACGTCTATGTGTATAATGTATCTGTAGTGTAATGTAGTATATAACTACTGGATGGACAGCGCTCGACGCGGTCTCGACGTGCTCTCGACCTTGAATGACGCTAAAGCGTTTTCCTACTTAACTTCCTGCTCGAAGCCATCTTGGTTTATCACATTCTAAGTCTGTCAGCTTTATTATAACATCAAATACATTACACACATTAATCAAATTAGTAAGGCTGCTTACGAAACATTTAAATTGTATTTAAGGCGAGATTTTCATATGAAATAGGTTTCATAAATCACCCAAGCCTGAAAATTATAACGTGTCTAAATATTAAAGTTGTGTCTACGGAATTAATATCAGATGTTTGAGGTTAAACAGGTTCAAGGATCTATAGAATAAAAGAGATTACAAATATGAAACACAAACATCACACGTTTTTTGCACCGTATCAGCCTTACGTAACGCCGGCTACAAAAACCACGGAACCGACAATTTTGTCACTGTTATTCTGGGTTCTATTGCAAATACTAGACATTCAATTACAATTGGTGAAGTGTAGCCCAAACACAGCCATTGTTTGGTCAGTAATTGAAGGTTTATTTTTAAAAATTAATAAATAAGCATTAACGAAGCAGAACAAACTGGCAATGTGGGAATTTTTGTAACTTAAGTTCGAGTTAAAATTACAAAGAGTTACTTATTTCCTTTATTAAGACATTGAGCGCTTTGCTTTGTCGGATTTACCTCCTTCACCAATAAATTAACATGAGATTGTTTTCCTGCGGAAACTTTATTCCTCCATACCTACTTTATTGATATTTGCAAAGAGCGATATCCTCAGATTAAAACCCACTCTTGAATTAGGAAAAAATATGCTGTTACTTTAAATGGTATGAATTACAATCTGCCATATGGTGCTATGAGACAATTCCAGTAATGGCCTACGTGTCGCGTCTCTCGCGACCGTTGTATAACCCGAATGGATTTGCTTTGCGGGTCGGGGGTTTCTTTCACATTGAAAAAATATATACTTCCTGAACATAAGCAGTGGCATAATGCCTAGTGGCAAGGCAACAGTGACTGGTGAAACAATGCAGCAACACGCCGCGGTCATAGACAATATGTCGCTAACGTCGCGCCCTCGCAATCTTCCTAATGAGTGAACCCTTTCACACTTCGGACAAAGCTGGGGTTTCACGGGTGATGTGACATGTATTCACAGCCTCGTCTTTTGTTAATCCCGGCTAAAATGAGTTTCAACATTCTAGAAACGTACTACACCAGGAAAAGTAACAAATTTCAGGTGATTAACGTTAAGTGCATCTACTCATACGTATCTATGGAAATTTTAACTTTTAACGAAATCCCGTAAAAAGGAAACTGAAATGTATTAATATGAAATACTAAGATTTACTTGAATCACGTTTCTTCTCGCGCAATTTTCTAGCTATGTCAGTATAAAGCTTAATAAATTAATAAAAATTAAAGAATAAGAGAGTAGCAGCTATTACAAACATTTACAATTATAGGCTTGACTGATCATATCAAATTATTAATATCCTTATCTTTGCTACAATCTATGCAGCCTATTAGTGAAATCGCCGATTAGTAAAAATATCAAATGGCCATCTCTAACGACGATAATTGTTACTTCGCCCAAAGACATCAACATATGACGACAATATTGACAAGGCTTGACGAGCGTTACCTAACTTCATCTACAAAGTACCGAAAAGTTCATAATACCACGAGTAAGAGATGTTGGTTCGTATTCGTACACAAGGATGGATGATGCCACTTAGTACATCTCTAATTTAAAAATGCGAGTTCATATTTCGTAACAAAAAATTCACGTAAACAATCAAGCAATAATAATCGCAACCGGAAATACCATTTAGAGTAATTTATTTTATGGCGTCAGTGCAATTGCGGTTATTCACGCTACAGTCGCCACTATTATCGCCCTCGATTTATATTTAATTGGCTTATCAATTAGCGCCACTGCTTACTTACTCCTTGTTCATAGTCACATAATGATTTTTAACATGTTTCGGAAACAGTGTCGGATGTCGGATGGCCGGCAATCTATTGGAGATGCCTTTGGAATTATTGACTGGTGCTGTAGTAGCTGGTGACCACTTTCTATCAGTTGGCTCATAACATTTAGTGATTTTAAACTAACTCTTTTAGCATTCTGAGAGGTCAGTAGAACCCAACAGACTATTATAAATAGTACGTACCTATTTTATCAATTGTAATCATGGGCTATGTGATAATTATTTTTAAGTTAATTTAATAAAGTTAATTAAGCTATTTTAGTTATATTATATACCAATTGAAATAATGAAGGTAATACTGCCATCTTTGAATAAGTTACGAATGAGTATGTTACAACAAAAAGCCGAATGACGTGACATAATAGTTGCATCACTAACTCGGCGAGTTGGTGTACCTAATGATAAGGATGCTAGCAGTGCTGCGTGAGCGCTGAGCGGAGCGCTAGGTGTGAGGGGCGCTCACTAGGAATCGACTGTATAGATGTAAGAGACAACAATATACAACTAACATGGGTTAGAAAGAGAGGAGACAAAGTCACGGGGTTAATCGACAAGACGAGTCCAAATAGTAACCGCAGTGAAGTTTACACAATTTACATTGCGGGCGGTGACTGTGTAAGTGTCGAGTGCGCGACATGCGTGTATTATATTCAGCTGGCGTAACTAGCAACAAATAACATTTATTTTGATTTGTATTATAATTATCTTTGTGTTATAGTAAATAAGTTAATTATATAATAATATAATGTTTGTATAATTTTAAACGAATATCACAGATTAGGAATAGGGTACATTTTGTTATTATGACAACAGATATATTGTAGCTTGTTTTCTGTCCACATTTCGAAATCGCAGCGGTGCTTTTAACATCCAGTCCAATGCTTATCATAATTTTGAAAATTTAGAGAAAGGTACGGAAAGATTTCGATATTTTAAAGGTAGACTCGTTATAGGAGACAGCTGTCTCTGTCTTTCATCTATGATGCAGTCAGGTCCTGATCGCAAATATCCACGTAGTAGTAGGAAGCAGTAGATGACGAAGTAGAGACAGATCTAGCTGTATTCGTTCCTATGGGAACAAGAATACGGACTTTTCCAAACAATCTTATTACTGCCAACAACTTTCTACTGGTACTTCAGCAATCTGCGGTGCCCAAGAGAGGCATCGAGCCATAGTTGCATCCAGGTTATGTAATTAAATGGTTGAACAACTCCGTCAAACAAAACCGGTGTTAGAATCGTCCCATCCATAAGACGTTGAGCTCGTGGATGGCCGATGATAATCAACTGAGAATTTTGCCAGAATTATCTTTAACCCCATAAGGTTGTCTAAAGTTCACGACTCGTCTCAAATCGCAATGTTTCTTGTGAATAAATTTACAAATCGTTTACATTCAGTGATAAAGTGGGGAGAGCCGCATTTTTTATAATGTGTCATAAATATAAAAAATCACATCTATAGGTAAATTATAAAGATATGTATAATAATAATTTATGAATTGGAGTTTTTTTAACACTAAAAATAATTAAATATGCATATATTATTTACCTTTTATTTTTCCAAGCGTATTGGAATCACTGTCAAGGCAACTTGGCTTAGCATAAACATAATTTGTTTATTTGAAGTATTATTATTACAGGTTCAAGACCGAACCAGCTGATCAGGTAGAATTTAATCGGAATTTGGACCGATTTGTACACCTGTGAGCAAGGGGTTGAATTAATCTTATTTCTCACGCTTTCTATTCAATGAATAGGTATAAAAATACCGACATAGGTAAATGCTGAATAGA
The DNA here is from genome assembly GCA_018251795.1 of Perichares adela. Classification (NCBI taxonomy): domain Eukaryota; kingdom Metazoa; phylum Arthropoda; class Insecta; order Lepidoptera; family Hesperiidae; genus Perichares; species Perichares adela. Next base: position 4,000 of record DWPQ01001237.1, on the reverse strand, counting down.
TAGGTATATATATGAGATAAATGAGGATTGCATAATCTTTAGACTTTTATCTTTAGGATTCAAATGTTAAAGCATTGTTCGTTGTCAATTAGATGTTATTAAAATCGTCCTACCAAGGCTTGGAAATCGTTCTATGGAAATAGCCGAAAAACGAGACAGGTCACTGAGAGGCAGGTATTATTGGCGACTGCCCTCCAGGATGGTACATAAGACTTTAGATTTAGATTTACCGGCTTTCAGACACTGCAACAGAAACACGTTGAATCATTTCACGGATGATTCTAGTATGGTAAACCAATTTCAGTTATCTGATATTATAAAAGATAATTTAACATAATATAAATTAACATAATATTTTTTTTGTGCAAATATTTCTGTATATTTACTTTTTATTTTAGTTTTTAATATTGTATTTATATTAGTTATAATGTTATATAGTATAAATTTAGTTTGGTGTATAAATTAACTAATATTCTAGACTTGATAGAATTCAAATGCAATTTAAAGGTATAATAATATTTCTTTTAGCATAGGTCTATCCGTGTTTGCATAATACATATTATACTTATTCGAAGTTATTTGGTATCTCATACATGATTCGTGAATACATGCAATTTTTTCCAAGTTTAAAACGTATAAGTTAAAAAGTAACAGATCAATATTAGTAGTTCTCTATGAAATACATATTATTCAGTGAGACTTTATTCCCGAATGAAGCATTAAAAATTTTGGGGGAATATTTAGTTCTTTTGATACACTTTAAACTAGGTATTACAAAGGTGAATTTAATGCCTGATTATAATGTCAGTAATAATGTACCTATGCGAAATGCATTCGTGTAATGTATCCCTACCCACACATATACTTCGGCGGGGACGGGGATATGAGCGTTTATTATCAACCGCAGATAAATGTATTTTATTATTTCCTACGTATTTGCATTGAACAATAATGCGTCGGATCAAACCCCACAAGTGCGGTCTCGACACGCCGTCCCACGCCTTCGACTGCATCCCCCAAATGCTCGAACGCATGTCAATATTCCCTCGCAGTAATGAACTAATTGCATTACGCTGTGACGTGTGCAATAGCACTAACTATTGAACAAGAATTGTAGTAAAACTGGACCCAGATTCTGTAAATTCAGTTTTACAAAATCAGAATTCAAGTTTTAGTCTTTTTAATTTTAATTAGTATTTTCTTATTCACACAAAACTTAATCCCAAATAACGGATATCGTTCCGTTTAGTATAGAAAATAGATAATATGTACCAAAACGGGGGGCAATTGTAACATCATTGTTCTTAAATATTCAAAAAGGTACCAAATCTCTCAAAATTGATCATCATAATTGAACCGTAATGTTCATACTTATATTTGTAGAATCAGGGCCCTGATTAATTGCCGTTTAAGTAGTTTTAAAACTTCAATTCGTAGACAGCGAATTGATTTATTAATAGGACAGAAGAACAGTTCTTCTCTCGTCTTGATTGTTTATAATATTTTACACACCTAACGTAAGGTCGAATTTAACGACTCAGGGCTACAAGGTAAGACCAAATTCCTTCTGTCTATAAAACATTACAGTTTTTGTTTAAAATATAAGACTAAAGTTAATTATATTATCATGTAACGTTTTTTTACCAATGTATATTTTATAATATGCGGAGCTGGTCCTGTACAATGCCCTATGGTGACATCCCAAGGGCTCTAAAAGTCATGACTTTTCAAAACTGTCATCCCGATGTCGTGGAATTATTTTATCTGTCGGTGTAGGTGTGGAAGGGTATATATAATATATTATCGTTATTATTTATTACTTAATAACGTTATTCCTATAGATAGCAGAGCCTCTCGGACGAAATTGCATTAAATGCTTATATTTAATCCTTAATAATACTAAAGCAGCCGCTAGTGATAACTCCGAAATAAATTGAATGCTTAACACTAAGTTGTCAATTGTTATTGATGTTCATATTATTTAGTATGTAGGTAGTTGTAAAACTTTAGCACAATATCAATTATATCAATATTATACAAATAATTTAACATAATTATGTACACAATATGAGAATTCGTATAAGGTATATAAGAATATTAACTTTATAATATCATTACACATGCATAGGTACATACCGATGCCGACCAGAGGACGTTCAAAAAGAACGGATTGTATGCAAGTCCAATCCCAATAAGATTTTTCCTCTGCCACTACAAATTCCTCTCATTGCCTCGTGGGCGTGGTTGAACATCCTCCGAGGACGACTGGTCACATACTTTCCGATTTACTCCACCTTCAAGTTCCTTGCAATAATGTCATTGCGCACTTACTAACCCACTACCACGATTGCCAGCCAGCTTTTGCTGCACCTGCATTCGATTGCGTTGCCAGTGTGATATCAATGCGTACCACACCGGCGCTGCGTATTCAAATCGTAACGAACATCGGTATAGAACATCATAAGGAAAAGTAAGATTAAGAATAATAGGATCCAATTGAGATACATGACATACTTTGATGACAACAGAGGAATAGTGAATTGGGTTAAATCAAATTCGATACGCGCTGTCTGCACACATTCGGTTCACTGTTACTGGTTATTGCAATCCAAGTAGCAGCTTTTAAAATCTATTCGATCGATACAGGGTGCGACATGTGCATATCGGATTTAAAGTAATCTCCAACCCTTCTCGTGAGTTGAAATCAATTAATGACGTTGTATCAAATCCAGAGGCAGTAGAGACGACAGATGTGAATGACGGGAGGGTCGCTCATAGCTCATAGATCTCCCTCCATGTGCGAATGGACGGACCCTTCCGAATTGTGCAAACTGTTGGCATCGGGCCGCATCTGTCCACTTGCGCCTAACAATTCTGTTAGGGACGTGAATCCTTGAATTGTTATCGATATAAAGGTTGATAAAGTAAGTTTACTGAAATTCACATATTACCATACCATACTATTACAAGGTTTGTTGGTGTAATTACGGTCGGTGTATGATACCAACAAAACTCAGTAAATGTTTATCTCATTTATGAACAATTATTTGGTTTTGTAAGAATAACGATACCCTACGAATTCGCACCGAAGCAACATCATGGAGTATTCTGCAATTATCTTCAATCATTTATTTATTTAGTTACACCAACAAAGTGAACACTTTCAAGAACTGTTAAAATGTATCAAGTGCATACATAATTGAGTGTCACCTCGATTATAGGTATAACTCAATGCTTATGCATGGGATGACGATACAATTTATACAAAACAAAAATACGAATTACGAGAAGACTAACTGCAATGTGCCGCTATTCGGTTGAAAACAAGAACATAAGCCTTAAAACAAAAGAGCATTACAAACAGATTTTTAAAAACAATAATAATATCGAAGCGATAAAAAACTACTAAATTAATCCTATTATAGAAACTGGGAGTTGCTCCAGTACCACTTTTATGTTATCAGCAAATGCGGTAATACCCTAAAACCACATTTTACATCAACAACGGAACTGGTATTGTTTCTTACCGAGAACAGAACAGTAAGCATTCGAGACATTATTGCGAAATTTATGCTTCCTGTTTCCAATGAGAATACAAACATAAGCGCTTTGTTCGCCAATGCAATCAGAGTGGGCAGTTATGTACTGCCGATATTTCCGGTTATCTGACAAATTTAATACGTATAATAAATAACTTTAACGCATAAAGAAGCGAAAACTGCTGCTAATGATCTATAGATCTGATAGGTATTGTGTTGTTTGATAAAACATACCTTGAAATTGAGATTAAAAGTGGGATATTTATATGTACCTATGTTACAAAAACTATAAATTGGTATCGATAAACCATGACGCATAAGTATGTTGTCTTCCCTACGCAGGTTGTCGCAATCGGACGCTGCACTATGTCCCTCGCTAAGATAAAGTCTCCCTAGCATTCAAACAAGTGGCTCACGCACACTGGCATACGATCAGGAAGTACAATGGAGATTAAAAAGAC